>JAIQCW010000034.1:0-50604 GCA_020283715.1 Cytauxzoon felis
GGATTGCACCTCAAGTGGACAGCATCATGCAATGGGAACAGTGCTTGTAACCTCGGGTGGAGTCGTAGACAACGTTCAGTGTAGTTAATCTTGGTTGTACTATGCAGTTGACATTGATTATATTATAGTATATATGAGATTGAGTTGTGAGTGGCGGTATAATTATTTCCAGTATGTGGGAAAGCAATGATCTTGTTTATTGGTGTTAATTATATATGATTGAAGAATAAGATATAATTTGTACTTTTAGAGTTATTATGAAAGTATAAAGTTTGATAATGATGTAGTATATTTGATAATAATGTATAAATCTATATAGAATAGTATTCTGCACTTGTATAAGTACATCTATAGTGGATGAATGTATAAGATATTAGATTTCGTTTAAAAATATACACTACAAGTATAAAATTTTATGAAATTAGTTATAAATGCACATTAAATACATGCATATTTATATGTGAATGTTATGTATTCATTATAGAATAATAAAGTAGGCAACTGGTGGATCCCCATTCTTAGATGATACACATTAGGATCAATATTTGTATGCATTAATTCTTAATAGTATATATTTAATGTCGAGTATATGACATATTAAACTTGTTAAAAATGTTGAATAATTATATTGTAGTAATATTAATAATATTAAGTTTCTATAAAAGTAGTTGTGGTTTATTAGATTGTTGTTGTTGTTGTAGTAAGAATACAGTAAATGTAGAGATAGATGTTGGTAATAAAGAAGGTGATGTAGCAACAGTACCTGTAGCAACAGAGGGTAAATATACAGTAACATATTCTAATATAATAAGGCCAGGTTGTACTGTAACAACATTTTATATGTATGATCAAGTAATATGGAGTAGTAAATGTGATCATCATGCTTTATCATCTGAATTGACATGTTTAAAGGCAAATGATGATCCTAAATTACTTAGATTAATATTTGATAAATCTTGTTGTAAAAATGAAAATGCTCTTTATTATATGTTTATAGATGGTAGTTGGACATCTATTGATGTATTATTTTTTTATTATATATATGATAGATTAGAGAGTGGACATGTACTCTCTAGTGATATACGTAGAAATTTCATTGATTATATGAGGAGGAAGGAAGAAGATCGTATGACACGTGAGCATGGACAAAGACGTTTAAGAAGAGAAAATATAACTCCTAGAAGATTTTTTATATATCTTAGAGAAATGTGGAATTATTTTTCAGGGATATTAACTCGTAGATATAATAATCAAGATCCAGAAGATGTACAAGTACCTAGACGTAGAAGATATAGGGCTGAAGATCAGCAAGTTGAATTTATAGAAGAGCTTGAAACAAATTTAGTAATACCACAACAAGAGACACAATCTCCAGGGTATGTATATGATTAATTATATATAACAATAAATATTTATAGGTCTTATTATGATAATATACAAGATAATAGACCACATGATATTCCTAAAAGTAATGATGAAAGTTCAACAGATCCAATGTTAATACGTCAACCAAGTGAAACAGATGATGCTATAGATACAAGTGATGGTTCTAATTAATTGTATACAATTGAATAAAGGATATAATTATATTTATAGAAGGCTTTAATTTGTATAATAATCCAATAGTATAATATTAAATCTGTATTTATATATATATCTATATTCTACTATACATACTCTTCTACTCGCCGTTCCACCTGAGGTTACAATCCTACTCTCCTTCCACTCGCCGTGGAGGCCTCTTCTACTTACTTCCCCCTCCGCTTCCCTGAGATCAGCTACGGGTAGTCCACCTGAGGTTACCACTCGAGGTCCATTCACAATAATATACATATTAATTGAATTATAATAGCACAATAATCTTCCCCCAATCATTTACAATTGAAGTTTATTACTGTAATAATTTTATAGAAGTTAGTTAAGTAAGTATTCTTATTAGTATAATATAGTTACTGTACTTTACATCATGTTAGTAGTTATATACTATATATATTACCCTTGCTTATTATTCTTAATACAATTTCTAGATGAATTAAAATAACAAAAGAAAATATTCCCCCATTTTTGTCTATATCAATTCAAGTATGAAATTTTTTATGCATTTAATGTCTATATATAATAATAATCAAGTAATAATATTAACTATTGTATATTAAATATGAATAAGTATATATTGTTATATATTATTATATTATATAAATATAAAGTAATAGCAGGCTGTATTGATTGTATATGCTGTAATGATGAGAAAAAATTAATAATATTAGATTTATATAATAGAGATAGTAATAATGATATTAATGTATCATGTATAATTTATGAACATGTAACTATATGTACAACAGAGGTTAATAAAAATTGTAAAGTAATTAATATAACAAATCTTGATAACATATTCTTAGAATTAAATGATACAGATAAACTAATGGAAATGTATGTAGTATTTCTAAACACTACAAATGAAGTTATTATTGTCAAATTAGGATTTAAATGTTGTATATCACGTAAATTACTATATAGATATTATGTTAAATATGATGATGAAATTGATGAATTTATAGAAGATTTCTATGATTTCGCTCTAGAAAAAGCTATGATAGGTGAAACTGTAGGTAATAAATCAGCAAAAAGTTATTATAAACGTGTCGAAACCAATAGATTATTAAAAGAAGAACAAAAAAGATTAAGAAGACAACAAAGTATCTTAGGTAGAATAATCAGATTCTGGAATCGTCTTAGAGGTAATAATAATAATATCCAAGAAGAATAATAATCAATTAATTATATATATAATATAGATCTATTAATTAATATAATTTAGATCCTTATAATATTAACCATCAACTACAACTAATATATACCAAATCAAAATCCA
This sequence comes from Cytauxzoon felis, assembly GCA_020283715.1. NCBI lineage: Eukaryota > Apicomplexa > Aconoidasida > Piroplasmida > Theileriidae > Cytauxzoon > Cytauxzoon felis. The sequence goes on from JAIQCW010000034.1 coordinate 2,876, forward strand.
ACTAAAATAATATACATTTATTAACATTCAAAGTTATATTTACTTCCCAATGTAGTTCCCGTTGGTCCTAATGTCTGCACTTGAGGTTACAACCTTGTCTTCAGTTGCCATTCCACCTGAGGTCGTCCTGCCGTCAGCTCTTCTATTTACTCCCCCTCGGATTCCCGTAGATCATCCTCGGTTTTATACAAAATTTCGTCATTTCCCAATAAACTGACGAGGATTGTGGAATGATTATTGGATGGATTCCTGATGTTAATACTTCATTGAAGAGGAATTTGATGATTCTATTGGGTTTAATAATCCTCACTTCATTCCAATTTATATCCATTGAGATATCCTTTCAAACATGAATTCCATCACTTTAATCATATCTCGTCAAGATTAGAAAATATACCTGGAAGCGATCTACGGGAGCTGGAAGGGGAAGTAAATAGAGAAGCTGTCTGCAAGACGACCTCAGGTGGGACGGCGAGTGGAAGATAAGGTTGTAACCTCGGTGAAACAGAGGAAGATGTGTAATATATTCGACAAACGTGGGAAGAATAGTTTATGATCTATATGGACTTAAATATAATTCTTCCTGGATTAATAATTTATTATTATGTTATATAATGATTAATATTATTATTTTTATAAGTGTATAGATCCATTATTTATAGGCATGCATATTATTATTTCTTATTTATATATTGTAATTAATTCTTTATTATATGATATAAATAATAGTATACTATAGAATTATACGGGTATTATGATTTTTATATTAATAATAGATATAGATACGTCTAATAATATGGAATAAGTGTATGTTTGATTGATTTATGATTAGATTATTTTAACGTCTATATAGATCTGAATGGGGAAAGAATATTATAATTTGGATCTAAATTATTATTATAAATAAAATTCTATTTTATCTGATATATGATAATATCTTGTAATTGTAATAGGGTTCATTAATTATGATCAATCCTTTTAATTGTCTGTAATATTAGTTAATTATATGTCTCCCCATTCCTATATATATATATGTAATTAGGATATTAGTTTTGTATAGTATAGCGTCGTAAAATTTTAATTCACTATATGAAATTGCTGTTTAATGACTAATTGTTATATAATGAAGTATATTGTATTATTATTATTTACCGCTTGCCAATATCAGTGCAATGCCGGTCTATTCAGTTGTATTTGTGGTGGTGATGAAGGACTAGAGGTGGACGTTTCCATAAAAAGGGGGAATTGTAAATTACGTGTTGAACATCTTTTATATTATAACTCTAAATGTATTAAAGTAACATCTAAAGATAAGAAAAGAAGGATTGAAAGAATTAAAGATAAAGATCAAGTTATATGGGAAGCAAGTAAAGGTGATACACTAGACAGTTTAAAAATAATAAAACCATTAAGTGAATGTAAATACAAATTACTTAAAACATATCGTACAATAGTAAATAGTGACGGCATACCAAAATATAAATGTTTACCATACCTATTTCTAAACGGCAAATGGATACAATTAGAAGTACAAACTGTTCCACATATATATGAATGCATGGAAAAAAATATTCCTTTGGTTGAGGAAGATGTACACGAATTAAATTATAAAGCTTTAGCTAGACAAGCACAAAGAAGCATGCGTAGAAGGATGAATAGGGAACGTCTATTGAGAACACGAAGTGAAGGCACAATTAGCGAATGTGACTACGAAGAAGATGATGAAGATGAAGGCTACGACGGAAGAAGTTTTGACTATAGTACTTCATAATAATTTAATTAATTAACATTCACCACCATATCCACTATTATATAATTAATGTTATATATCTATAAAATAAATAAATAAAATTATGGGGCGTTGTTTACATCAATGTATTCTATCTAAGATTAGTACAACATCTCCTTGTCTTTCAGACGAATAATATATTCATCCATCCATCGGTTCCATGATAGCCCTTCTAGGTAATCCACTTGAGGTCAATTCACTACCTTCACACATGCCCCAGAATTGTAGGGATAAAAACACTATTTCCCCTACATCTTGAGGGTCCATTGATGATATCTATTCTAATATAATATATACTATTATATCAATACAATTGAAGGTAGAAGTATAGTTGTATGAAGGTATATATGTATTTATATAAATAATTATTATAATATATATACTATATAACTACTAACATGAACCAACACTACTATAGTAACTATATAAGATAGTAATAGATATAATAATACTAATTGTATATACTTTTATAAATTATATTATTATTATAATTGAATTGTAAGTGTTTAAATGAAAGTGATTACAGTATACGTATATTATTAAAAAATTATTAAAGTACTGGACCTCAAGTGGATTACCCGTAGCTGATCTATGGGAATCCGAGGGGAACTAAATAGAGAGGCCACCACGGCGAGTGGCAACAGTGGTTGTATAACCTCAAGTGGAACAGATATTCGGGATATGATGAGGATGGTAGTTCATATGAAACATCAACTTATGTTGTAATTTTACTATTTGGTAAAAGGTCCATTTTGAAAGATTAGTATAAAACATGTTATACGATTGATATTATAATAATTGTATATAGATTATAATAATGATAATCTATTTCTTGGATTCTTTTATTCAATTTATTACAATGGGTATAGTGACGGTTTATATGGTTGTTTGAATTGTATAGTTATGATGTATAATGGTTACACATTTATGGAATAATTTAAATTTTAATTAACTGAATAATTATATTGAGATATAAATAGATAATTTATAGAATAAGTGTGTATTAATTAAATAAATTTATACACATGTAATGTATGGCGAGTATATGTGTAATTTGATTGTTGTTGCTAATAATGATTCTAGATTCTAAAATAATATTAATAATATAATTAGAAAATTGTATAATTTTCATTGTAATATGTAGTATATTTATGATTATGTATTTTATTTTTGATGATAATTTTCCCCATTATATGATGTTATTTAATAATTGCATTTTGTATAATTTAAATGTATAATGATATTGTATAGTAATTTTTAATTAATAATGAAGTATAATATATCACATGTATTTATAATTGTAATATTTTGTAAATATTTACAATGTGTATGTAATCCTTGTTCTAAATATTTAAGTTCATGTATTTTCAAGCCATGTAGGAATCTTTTTTCAATATGTTTTGGATGTTTGAAAGAAACATATCATCCAGAAATGACTACAATGCTTGAAGATACAGATAAAGTATATGTATTAGCAATTAGATATGAATATATAACTGAATTTAAAGTAACAGCTAAACTAGGATTTGTTGTTGATAAAGTAGATTTTGATGATGTAACATTATTAGATGGATTACCTGATGATTTTAAATTTTGGTATGGTTTTGTATGTATACGTACAGAAACTAATGAATATGAATTATTATCTTTATGTATAGAAAATTCCAAAGGTAAATTTGATAATCTATACTTTTTATATATCGATGATGGATGGTTTAAAATTACTAAAAAAATTCATCATAAATTATGGCTAAGATTAAATAGAGGTGATGATATAACAGAACTTAAAAGGGATATTAAAAAGAAATTAGATAGAGGTAGCATAATTAAAAGGATGTTACGATCATGTAATTGTTGCTCTAATTCTAGTACTAATTAATATTTAAAATTCAAATCTAATTAATAAGTACCAATAAAGATATCTGCGACTAAAAATTTGTCCACCTGCAGGTGCTATCTAAATGAACTTTTAATACTAAGCATTACACCTGAGGTTACTCCACCGTTGGTCTTGCAGACAGCTCTCCACCTGAGGTCTTTCCACTAGGCGTGGAGCCTCTTCTAATTACTTCCCCTTCCAGCTCCCGTAGATCGCTTCCAGGTATTCCACTTGAGGTTACATTCAACACATCCTTAGCACCATCTTCCATCATTCCCATGATGGATGATCCATCACTACCCTCTTCACTACCCTCTTCACTACCCTCACCACGATCTCCGGGAGTGGCACTACCGGCTACGGGAAGGTAATTAAAAGTGCTGACGGCAGGATGAAGAGAGGTGGATTGGACCTCAGGTGGAGAGCTGTCTACAAGACGACCTCGGGTGGAAGATGTAGACTTTTAGTTGAAAAAGTAGCTAGATATGTGTATAACTATTGATGGGACTTGATACACTGTGTTCTATCATGTTGGATTTGGTGCTGATATAAAATTTGTAAATATGTTTAAGCTCCGATAATCGGAGATTTGTAATATAATATTTAAATAAATGTATATATATAAATATGATAGATAGATTATGATCTCTTTTTTTTATCCATACGTTTTTTATAGAATGTTAGTTCATCCCCTTCTAGTATATAACCATCACATCTACCACATTGACCAGGTCTAGAACTAACACAAGCTAATAATCTACCAGATGAAAATTGTTCTAATAATGGTTTAGGTACAATACTTGCAGCAAAATGTGTTGGTGTTTCTGGATTATCATCTGTTTTACCAAGATCATGACCATAATGATTTCTAAACCATAATTTAAATGGTGTAGCATCAATAATAATGATACAATTTTTAACTATAGTCTTTGTACGTACAAGTTCATTACTACTTGCATTATATACAACATCAATTATTCTTGTCTTACGTGTAACACCTATAAGAAATAATAATATATATAAATAAAATGGGGTTTATTATCGAAGAAAATTCTTCACTAAATGTGAGGTTTTTAAAATTATATATATATATATAAAGGAATCAGTTGGTAATTCCAGCTAAAATAAAAGTATCAACAAATAAATTCAGTGATTTAAATAATACAGTAATCATCATATATACTTTATATATATATATATTCCTTCTATCCATCCAATATATAAAAATCAACTTACCTTGTGTACCCCAAGAGAAATTACCAGAATCTAGACGTAATGCACGGAATTTAAGGTTACCACCTCTACAACGTACTTTACGTACTAAACGTGTACCCAATTTTGTATTCGCCGATGGTCTACCCAATTCATACTTTCTCTTCTTCTTATGTACAGGATAACGTCCACCAGTTAAACGTCTCTTATGACGACTATCACGTGATATACCCATAGCTTATATAATAATCATCAAAATATGTATATAAAATATTATAGTATACTAACAATACACTACAAAATATATAAATCTTGATAAATTAATTTATTTAAAACAAATATAATACTATACTTATCACTTTAATAGTTAAACATTTATTAATCTCTACCCTCAGTATATACCCATCCCCCACTCTACAATCTTCCCCATCCATTCTATATGCTTCATCTAGACAGTCAAATATTCATGTCATTTCTATCAAATTTATCGATAATATGCATTAAATTTATATATAAAGGACGTAACTATCTATATATCTATTTAATTCCCCAACTTCCCCAGGGATTTAGTTACTGGACTCAGACCATTCTTATACATGAAGATTCTATAGGTTTTCCCATATACTAATCTATAATACATTGAAATTAATTAATTTAAATTATTTTAAGTGTAATTGATTGATTTTTTTTGCGAGTGAATCTTGTATTAATCTTCATATATCTTCATAACAATTTGTGGCATATATCTTGACACCCTTATCCAATCCTCATTTTATATGAAAATTACATTATATATAGTTATATAACTGATTTATACTATACATTAATTTTTTTTTAATTTAAATGATGCCATCGTGTTAATCATGACCTGTGGATTATGTCTTGATCAAGTAGATTTACTAGCTATAAAGTGTCTTAAATATATTATAAAATGTATAATTATTATAGAAACATCATAATTTAATTGGAATTTATAAATTAAATTCAACACAATTTTAAAAAATTTACACATTTATGTGGGTCACTTATTATTAACTTCAATTTTTTTTATAAATCTACACCACAATGGCAAATGATAACAGCAATACACCCATAAATGAAAATTACACCCGAGAGAATAATGTAATGGAGCCGTCGTCCACTAAAGGCTCTAACAAATCCGCTACAATCGATAGTCATGAATCAAAACTCCCACCCGTTTCAACTGTAGAACATGAAGACAGCTCTCCACCCGAGGTTAAAACCACTGTTGGTCCTGCGGACAGCTCTTCTCCACTTGAGGTCCAATCGAACTCTCCTTCTCCTGCAGAGAGCTCTTTTAATTCACTCCCCGTAAACGGTAAAGTCACTCCCGGAGATCGTGGCTATGGTGAGGGTAGTTATTGGACCTCAAGTGGAGTGAATAGTAGTACTGGACCTCAAGTGGAGCCCGCAGCTGATCTCAGGGAAGCGGAGGGGGAAGAAAATAGAGAAGGCGCCACGCCTAGTGGAAAAGAGAGTAGGATTGTAACCTCAGGTGGTGAAGCTGACGGCAGGAATGTTACCTTAACTGAATCTGCTGATGAGAGAAATGTTGAAGAAAAGGATGACGTTGAGACTTCAGCTTCTACTATTAATGCTAATCAGAATTTTGAATCTGAGGAGGGTAAGGATTTGAAACGTTCGGGTGGTCTATTCGGCCTTGACACATCAAAGTTAGTTTGATTTGATTGAGGCACCTTAATTATATTTTATTTTTTAGACGTTATAAGACATCAGATAAATTTGTATTCCCATCGGTTAATATTCTTACGGGTACTAAAGAATATGATTGTCCCATAGCTAAACTGGTAATTCTATTCAATATTAACATCTCATTATATTTTAAGGCACAAATGGATCCAGGCGATGGATTCTTTAAACCCTCAGTAATCCCATCACAGAAATCTGAAGATGATGGAGGTGAAGAAAAAAATGAAGACCCAATTAAACTTGAATGTAAGCATCTTTTATTTAATCCACTAATCTTACAGCCTCAATATCCAATGATGAATCATTAATTTACGAATCCGTACGTATATCCACAATACTCATATCCACTCTCCAGAGAGATAATATCAAACTCTCACTATACAAAAATAATGAATGGACAACACCAGCACCAATCATCATACAACTCATCAAAAATAATGTAAGTACTTTCCACTAGAAGGAACATCAACGGCAGAGATTTTGATACCATAGGTCTTGTTCTGCCTTCAGCTCACCACATGAAGTCCTTTCCTTGTCTTGCAGACAGCTCTTTTATTTACCTCCCCCTCAAGCTCCCGTGGATCGCTCTCGGGTACCACTTGAGGTCCAATCACTGTCTTCCACTACTTCATTTTTACCTCCAAAATTTGAAGGAATATCTGAATTTCTGGGGAAACTACTGAAGATATCATAATGAATATTGGATGAATATCTGATGTCAATACTTCATTGAAAAGGATCTTGAAGATTCTATTTAGTTTAATGAACCTCACTTTATTCCAATTTATATTCATTGAGATATCTTCTCAAACATGAATTCCGTCACTTTAGTCATATCTCGCCGAGATTAGATTTATAACCGAGTGGAACCTGGAAGCGATCTACGGGAGCTGGAAGGGGAAATAAATAGAGAAGGCCACCACGGAGAGTGGAAGATAAGGTTGACATCTGATGTAGTGTTCATTGGATTAATTGATTATATGATAATATATAGTTATCGGGTATGATGAGAATAGTATGTCATCAGATAGGTACGGGTCGTTTATTGTTGAATACGAATATAATGTCAAATATGTGTGTGAATAAATTAAAGAGTAAATCGGTGATATTTAATGGTCAGCCCATATGTAAGTTGAAATTTAGTAGTAATAATGAATGAATTTTTTAAAATTTTATAGTTGATACAAGTAAATTAATTCCACATCGAATAATCTTCAATGACAACACAACACGTGATGAATTCCATCAATACTTTCAACAATCGCATTAATCATTCTATAAAACTCTTATTAATTTCATACTGACGTCTACTCAACTCCTTCGTATCCATACGACGCATTATACGACTACTCAATAATGACGGCACCAATCGCTCCATATACAAATTTTCAATATTCTATATTGATTTAATATATTTAACAATCAAATGAATTTAATTAATGAGAGGAAGTCAACTTCACCTGAGGTCGTCTTGAGACAGATGTTGCCACTCGAGGTCCTGCCGTCAGCTCTTCCAATTACTTCCCCCTTCGCTTCCCAGTGATCAGCTTCGGGTATTCCACCTGAGGTCCAATAACTACATTCGCCACGATCTCTGGGAGTGGCTCTACTCTTTAGAGATAGGTAAATAGAGAAGCTGTCTGCAAGACGACCTCAGGTGGAACACTGATTATCGTAGAGTTGAATAGAATGTGAAGTAGACAACATATAATCTGTTGTTTCTCTTTAGTGTAAACATACTTTGGTAAGTATATAGAATTGTTCAAAAGTGATTTGAGGGAAGTAGTAGAGTGAATTCATATTACTTCTTGGATTACCTCTGAGATATTTGGGTCCGCCCATGAGTAGTACGTGCGATGTCATGCCGATTTTCTTGTCTATACCGGTAGTATAGATATCATTTATTAAAGTGTCTTTGGATAAATTTATATTTCTAGGCTCATATTCTTTATTAAAAAACGAATTTAAATAATTTATTGCACTTTTTAATGATATCCTACTCTTTTTATTTATATTTAACTCGTTATATAATCCTTCAATTATACGATCATCTATACGTCTCAATACTCCACCAACCATGAATATACTCAACTCATTTCATATTTAAAATTAAATTACAGACATTTATACATTATAATATACAGAAAATTATTAATAATAACTACATTTCGTCTACACTACACATCTGAACCCTCATCACTGTCTTCCACGTCACTCACAATTTCACTCAATATACACTAAAATATTATTATTATTCAACCCGGAAGAACAAACAACACCATACAAACATAGTTACTAATGTTTACCATCCACCTGAGGTTATATCCTCATCAATACCTTCTAGTACGACCTTATATTCGTCTTGCAGACAGCTCCCTTTATTTACTTCCCCCTTCGCTTCCCTGAGATCAGCTGCGGGTTCCACTTGAGGTCCAATCACTAACTATCTGTTCTTCCGGGTTTACAACCTTTGTTCCTCCGGGTAGAATTCCTGTTCTTATGGGTTAACATATTTTTGATCTTCCGGGTAAACAAAATACCGAGGATGATCTACGGGAATCCGAGGGGAGGTAAATAGAGAAGGCCACCACGGCGAGTGGAGAAGATGATGGAGGTAACCTCAGGTGAAAGACATTATAAGAATCGAATATATTTTTGGATCAACTTACATCATTAGTGATTATTTTATATTTGTAGAGTGCGTTTCTGAGTGAATTGGTGGTGATGGCATCACCTGTTATGATTAATGATATTATTATTTATTTTTTTTACCATTGAATTCATTAAATCCGATAAAGACATGTGAAATTTGTCCATCGATTATACCAGCGAGCGTTGGTAATATTTTGATGTTTAATTTCTTCATAAAAAATGGTGCTTTTTCAATTGGTATTCTATAATGTTTAATATATACATTTCTATATATTTAAATACCTTACGAATTTTGTATCGATATAATCTTTGGCTAATATCTTCAAATGGCCATCCAATATTTTACACCTTTGAAATTCTTCTTTATAGAAATGACAAATCTGTTAATATATAATATACTCTTTATAATTTCAATTACAAACCAATTGTGGATATTTATTTGAGTTATTAATCACTTCCTTTTCATCTAATAATGATTCTACAGTACCATCATTACCTAAATCTGTAAATTTTCTTCTAGCATTATTAACACTCTATACTATGATAAAATTTATTATAACATTAAACTAACCTTAATTCTACTCAATCTTGACTCTTTCCATGAAACAACTTCATCAATATCTTGATCATAATGTGTAAAATTATCTTCAACTTTACTAGTTAAACTATCAATATAATTATTTTTTACCGCGTCCTATAATGAGATTATGTAATATACAATCATGAAGTTATAATATAAAATATATCAACAAACAAGTAAAATAGATTGATTAACTCGGGTAATTTTATCCTTTATAGATGTCATTTTAATATATTAAAGTATAATTATAAGTATTTTACAATAGAATTTTATTAATGTGATTATTGTACACTAGGAGTACTGAAGAGTTGGTAATACAAATAGACGCATGAAATTAACATTTAAATTTACAGGAAACACTAAATTTATAAATCAAATATTATATCATCTCTAGATATTTAATAAAATTATAACCGTAAAAAAAATTCCGAAAATCATAATGTCACATGAAATCAATAGGTACACCTCTTATCATAACACCACATTACCCATGGACTAATTATAAAATAAACTCTATACATCCTACATTATAGTTTTGTATTTAATTAAAAATGGTTGAATTCTTTGGTTTTGGGAAAATCAATAAGTCAACAGCTTGTGAAAGGGCAGAAAATAAAAAACAAGAAGGAAATAAACTATTCGCCAATAATAACTATCTTAGCGCCATAGAATTATACACAGAATCTATAAAACTCATAGAAGATACATATCTTAATAATAATGTCGATAAAAATGAATCTTTTGATTGGATCACAACCGAACTACGAGGCACCAACCTACATCAATACTACTCCAATCGCTCCATTTGTAATATTAAAATCGAAAACTATGGTAAGTATCAGACACACTAATTCGAATTGTATACACAATTATATTTATATCAATGAGCATTATCTACTCGAGGTACAATCCAAATCTCTTCGCCTCTTCCACTAGCCATTCCACTTGAGGTTACAACCACCGTTGGTCTTGCAGACAGCTCTTCTATTTACCTATCTCTAAAGAGTAGAGCCACTCCCGGAGATCGTGGCGACAATAGTACAGGACCTCAAGTGGAACCTGGAAGCGATCTATGGGAGCTGGAAGGGGAAGTAAATAGAGAAGGCGCCACGCCTAGTGGAATGAAGAGTTGGATTGTACATATAGTGGAGTAGAATAGGATGACTGGACCTCGAGTGGAGTGTTCATTACATTTGTTTATGTATGTGATATAAATATTTATAGGATCAGCGGTTAATGATGCGACTGTTGCAATAGAATTGCAACCTAGTTTTTTTAAGGCTTATTATAGGCGTGGTTGTGCATATTTATGTTTATTAAAATTTCAAGATGCTGAGAGTGGTAAATTGATTAATGTATTGAATTGAAAATATTTATTAGATTTTGTTAAGGTTTTATCGCTATGTAATGATCCAGTTACTCGTATGAAGCTTAAAGAATGTAAAAAAATAATACGTGAACAGAAATTTACAGAAGCTATTATGAGAGGTTAATTTTTTTTTACATTAAATCTTAAATTTAGAAACCCCACCACCATTACATGAAACCATAAATCTCGATAATATCAATGTTGATGAATCATATAAAGGACCCGTTTATACCTCCATACATGCCGAAAATTATAATGTCAATAAATCCGAATTCCTCAAACAAGTTATCGACTATATCAAGGTATATATCCATACACTCGAGGTCTAATCCTACTCTCTTACCAATCGCCTCCACCTGAGTCAATCCTGCCGTCAGCTCCACTCGAGGTCCATCTTTTCCATTGCATGGAGCTCTCCACTCGAGGTCTTTCCACTAGGCGTGGTGCCTCTTCTATTTACTTCCCCCTCCGCTTCCCTGAGATCAGCTACGGGTACTCCACCTGAGGTTACATCACTAATTTCACTTCTTCATTTTTACCCCTGAAAATTGAAGGAATATCCGAATTTCTGGGGAAACTCATGAAGATTGTGGAATTAATATTCAATGAATTCTAGATGTCAATACTTCATTGAAAAGGAATTTGATGATTCTATTTAGTTTAATGAACCTCACTTTATTCCAATTTATATTCACTAAGATATCCGAACAAACACGAACTTCGTCACTTTTGACTTATCTCGCCGAAATAAGGTTTATAACTTCGAGTGAACCTGGAAGCGATCCACGGGAGCTGGAAGGGGAAGTAAATGGAGAAGGCCACCACGGCGAGTGGAAGATAAGGTTGTAACCTCAGGTGGAACGGCGAGTGGAAAAGATGGACTTTGGATGTATCATTTGTTTCTTTAATGAGATATTTGTTATAATGATATGTATAGGTTCCTGGTAATAAATTGCATAGTAAATATGTATATATGATAGTGATTGATTTGATATCAATAGTAAAGGAGGTATGTTATATTATATATTTGTATAATAATTAATTAAAATTTTAGTATCAATCATTAGTTGATTTAATATTGGATGGTGATGAGCAATTGACTATATGTGGTGATATTCATGGTCAATTTTATGATTTATTGAATATATTTGAATTGAATGGTTTACCAAATGAAGTTAATGGTTATTTATTTAATGGTGATTTTATAGATCGTGGTTCATTTTCAGTAGAATGTGCTATAGTATTAATGTTATCTAAAGTATTATATCCTAATAAATTTCATATTGTACGTGGTAATCATGAAACAGAAGCATTAAATAAATGTTATGGATTTAAAGGTGAAGTATTAAATAAATATGATGAAAAAGTTTATACAATATTTAGTGAATGTTTTAGATATTTACCTTTAGGTTATTTATTAAATAATAAAATACTTATATTACATGGTGGTTTATTTGGTAATGATAATGTTACATTACAAAATCTTAAAGATATTGATCGTTTTAGAGAACCTAGTGATACTGGTCTTATGACTGATATGTTATGGTCTGATCCTAAACCTACTAATGGCCTATCGCCATCTAAACGTGGTATTGCATATGAATTCGGACCCGATATTACCAATAAATTCATTATTAATAATAATCTCGATTATGTTATCAGATCACATGAAGTTAAACAAAATGGATACGATATCGAACATGATGGAAAACTCATCACCATCTTCTCAGCACCCAATTATTGCGATCAAATGGGTAATAAAGGAGCCTTCATCAGGTATAATCATTCATACATATAACAACTTATCATAATACTAGCCTCTCCACTCGAAGTCCAATCCAACTCTCCTTCCACTAGCCTCTCCACTCGAAGTCCAATCCAACTCTCCTTCCACTAGCCTCTCCACTCGAGGTCCAATCCTACTCTGTTCCACTAGCCTCTCCACTCGAAGTCCAATCCAACTCTCCTTCCACTAGGCGTGGAGCCTCTTCCAATTATTCATCTCTAAAGAGTAAAGCCACTCCCAGAGATCGTGGCCGAAGTTTAGTGATTGTAACCTCAAGTGGAGAACCTGGAAGCGATCTACGGGAGCTGGAAGGGGAGATAAATAGAGAAGCTGTCTGCAAGACGACCTCAAGTTGATGAGCTCCATGCAATGGGGAAGAAAGGTGGATTGGACCTCAGGTGGAATGGCTAATTTTATGGTGTGTATACATTTGATGAAATTATGATTTGATTATAATGATTAATGATATTTATAGGTTGAGTGGTAATGATTTGAAGCCTAAGTTTATTCAATTTGATGCTGTTGAGCATCCTCCTATAAAGGCGATGCATTATGCGAATCCATCATTTTGTGGTATATATTAGATGTATTGATATTTAATGTAACGATTGTAATATTATAATAGATTATTTATATATATTAAATTAGGAATCTTATATATATGATTATTATTTATTGTATTTATATATGGTAGTATATATTGTCGTAATATATATCCCCCATATTTATTGTTTGTATATATAGATGATAGATATTGTACATGTATATTAAAAAAAAGTTGAATTATATATAATAAATATTGTATGTATATAAATAATGTAATTAAGTTTAAATAAAAATCCAATAATTAAAAATTGTAGTAATTGTAAGTACATATTTTATATTTGATATGAAAATATGTATCATTTTTCAGTATGTATATAAGATTAATGATAATACATTAATCATAATAATTAACGGTATAGTTTAAATATTTACTGTAATAGATATATAAATAAATAAATTGAGAATTTTTTTTTTATATATTTGATAGCCTTCTATGCTTATTAGATTTGTATTGTAATGTTATTGTAGGGTTGTATATATTTATAATTTTTTGTAATTATAATTAGTTATAGCCTATTGTATATTTGTATACATGGGTATGATTATTTATATGTATTATTGGTGATTGTTTACCTGTATATACCGGTTGATTTGTATATATTATTTGGGCGATGTACAATCCTAATAATTTATATTATATTTAGTGTCTGATTATAATGACACGTCAAAGGGAAAGTACTAAGACATCTAATAAAGAGTCTAAGACTCAAGCACCTTATAATAATAAATTATGGGCGCGTCGTCCAAAGGCTCCTAAAGAAGTGCCTTATAGTGATGCTTCTATTAAACCTGAATGGCATAATGAAACATTATTACCTAAGGCATCACCTATATTTAATATGATGGGTTTACCACCATTATCTAGTATTAGTACTCATAATACCGTACATTTACCTGTACCTGTACCCAACGTTGGGAAACCTACTATACCTCCTCCTAATTTAGGAAAGACGAATATACCTCCTCCTAATTTATCTACTTTGGGTCCTGCATTTAATACAGTTACTCATAGTTCTGTATTTAATACAGGTGCTCATAGTCCTGTCTCAACACGACCTACAGGTACTCCATTTAGTACAGGTCCACATAATCCTGCTTTCAATGCAGGTCCACACAATCCATCATTTAGTACGGCTTCAAATAACCCTTCATTCAATACAGGTCCACATGGTCCTATATCATCACGACCTACAGGTACTGTACCAATGCCTAATATTAGTCATTTAAATATGCCTATACCAACAATGGGTAAACAGTTAATGACACCAATGTTAGGTAAGATGCCAATGTTAATGAAACAACAAATGATTGGTAAAATGCCATTTATGCCATTAATATATCCAAAAGATGGTAAAAAGATACCATATAATTATATAAATCCAATGATGATACCACCACCAGGTATGTATATACCAATATCTAAAGATATACCACAAAAATTACAACAATCGCATATAAATTTAAGTGATACATATAATTTAATAAATGAAAAAAAATTAAATGATATAGAAACAATGAGTGTAATATCAGATGATAATCCTATACAAGATGAGAAAAATATAAAATATATGACATCATTTACACCATTACCACCAGAAAAATATACTAGAGGTTATAAATTACATGAAATAAAAATGTTTTTACCATTAGGTTTAAAAATGTATACAAAATCATTAGATATTAATCAAGATATATTATTAGATTTTGAAAATGGTCCTATTAGAAATGGTAAATTAGTATTATTATTAGATTTAGATAATACATTATTACATACCGCATCACAATCAAGATTAGATTTAAATTTAAATTTATTACATTTTATAGATGAATTAGGTGATCCTGAATTATATAAATTTACATTACCTAATTTCCCTAATATTATTTATTATATGAAATTAAGACCTGGTATTAGAGAATTTTTACAAATCTTATCATTATATTATGAAATGTCTATATATACTAATGCTACTAAAGAATATGCTGATGTTGTTATATCAATACTTGATCCTGATCGATCATTATTTAATGATCGTATTGTTGCTAGAAATAATGTTGATGAAAAAGATTTATTAAAATCAGCCAGTAGATTATATCCTAATCTTAATAAAAGATTTATACTCTCATTCGATGATCGTAGAGATGTATGGGCAGATCTACCACATCGACAAGTTGTCAAAGCAGAACATTATGACTTCTTCGATTCATACCTTAATGAACTCAATGATCTATATCATAATATTAATACTACACCTGAGGTTACAACCTTATCTTCCACTAGGCGTGGAGCCTCTTCTAATTCACTTCCCGTAAACGGTATAGCCACTCCCAGAGATCGTGGCGATGATGGAGGTGTAGAGGATTGGACCTCAAGTGGAGATAACCCGGAAGAACAGGAAATGTCAACCCCTAAGAACGAAAATGTTCAACCCCTAAGAACAGGAATTCTACCCGGAGGAACAAAAGGTGTCAACCCGGAAGAACAGGAAGGTAATGATTGGACCTCAAGTGGAATGAAGTGTAGTACAGGACCTCGAGTGGAACCTGGAAGCGATCTACGGGAGCTGGAGGGGGAAATAAATAGAAGAGGCACCACGCCTAGTGGAACGACCTCAGGTGGAAGAGGCACCACGCCTAGTGGCAACGAGAGGTGGACTAGAGAAGGCAGTGATGTAACCTCGAGTGGAAATGGAGTTGATGTGAATAATGATATGATATTTGATTATGATCGTCATTTGCATTATATGATAAATGTATTTTTGGAGATACATAAGAGATTTTTTGATGATCCATTGAAATCTAATGTTGGTACAATATTGGAAGAGTTACAGAATGAAGCATTAGATGGTACGGGTATATTATTAACTGGTTATAGAAAGAATACAAAATCTATTGGTATATTACATGCAGATTGTGAACAAAGACAGAAAGAAGTAGCATTAGAATTAGGTTCAACAATATTAAATAAATTATCAGATGGTAGATTAACACATATAGTTGCTGGTAAAAATTGTACAGATAATATTATTAAATCTAAAGAATTATGTTATTCACATATATTTAAAGTACATACATTATGGTTATATAGTTGTAGAGCTACACTTATTAAAATGGATGAAAATATCTTCAATGTAGATGATATCTGTAATGCATATAATAATGAACCACCATTACAACCATGCAAAGATCATTGGAAAGTACTCTATCATCATCTCAAACAATTTCCTCATAAATACCATAACAACACACTCGAAGTTCAATCCACGTCTCTTCGTCCTGCAGACAGCTCTCCACTCGAGGTCCGTCCTGCCGTCAGCTCTTCCAATTACCTATCTCTAAAGAGTAGAGTCACTCCCGGAGATCGTGGCGAAGAATCCGAGACGATCAATGGGAGTCGAGGTGAAGTAAATAGAGAAGCCACCACGGCGAGTGGAACGGAAGGTAGTGTTTGGACCTCGAGTGGACCCGTAGCTGATCTCAGGGAAGCGGAGGGACAACTAAATAAAGAAGGCACCACGCCTAGTGGGAAGACCTCAAGTGGTACAACTAGATTAAAGAATAAGAGTGGAAATTTATTATTGAGTTCTCGTGGTATGAGATTGATAGATTTGTATCC
This sequence comes from Cytauxzoon felis, assembly GCA_020283715.1. Classification (NCBI taxonomy): domain Eukaryota; phylum Apicomplexa; class Aconoidasida; order Piroplasmida; family Theileriidae; genus Cytauxzoon; species Cytauxzoon felis. The sequence continues at coordinate 20,093 of JAIQCW010000034.1, forward strand.
ATCATTAATAAATGGTATGAATAATGATTATAATAAGTCTATAGATTCATTACCTAATCGTATATTTATGGGTACAGGTATATATAGTCATGGTACAGAAATTTTTGCACCAAATGAAAAAATTATTATTAGATGGGATCCAACAAAAACAAAATTATTACAAAATTACATTACCTGAACCAAATATTAAAAAACATATCAAAAAATTATACATGAAGATACACCTTATACTAATAGTATTAATCCTACCAAATATATTTAAATTTTATAATCTTAATCTATTACTCTTCATCATATACATCTATACTACCCTCACTCGATAATAATAACACTTCATCCGAATCTATACTATACCTGTTAGACGACTTTAGTTCTTCCTTTTCTTCTTCTTCTTCTTCTTCTTCATTACCATTGCATAGAGTCTCTCCACTTGAAGTCGTATCTGCATCTGTATCTTCTTCTTTTCCACTCGCCGTTCCACCTGAGGTCGTCCTGCCGTCAGCCTCTTCATTTACTTCCCCCTCAAGTTCCCTGAGATCACTTTCGGGTTCTCCACTCGAGGTTACATCGACCAACTCTTCTGTATCTTCATCTTCTTCATTACCATTGCATGGAGCTTCTCCACTTGAGGTCTTTCCACTAGGCGTGGAGTCTTCTCTATTTAGTTGTCCCTCCGCTTCCCTGAGATCAGCTGCGGGTGATCCCCTTGATGTTACATCCTCACTACCTTCATCTTCACCACGATCTCTGGGAGTGGCATTACCCATTTGGGATAGGTAATTGGAAGTGCCTCCACGGCTAGTGGAAGACAAGGTTGTAACCTCAGGTGGAGGAGATGATGCAGTGGGAAGTGTGAATGAATTTTCATTGGATATGGTAGTATTTGTATGATTGAATTCTTCATCATCAGAACCAGTAGGTGTAATATTTTCTTCAATTACTTCTTCTATTATATTACTTTCTGCAGCATCCATCTCATTATCATATGTATTATAGGGCTCGTCGGGTAAAATTGCCCCAGGTGCCCCATCATTATCATTGGAAGTTATTTCATCAACAACTTCTTCATCGTCATCTTCACATACGCTATCTTTTACATCTTCATCCGATGTTATTCCACTAGGCGTGGTGCCTCTTCCTTTTACTTCCCCCTCCGCTTCCCTGAGATCAGCTGCGGGTTCTCCACTCGAGGTCTTGTCTTCATCACTTCCATCCTCGCCACGATCTCTGGGAGTGGCATTACCGTTTACGGGGAGTGAATCGGAGGTGCCTCCACGGCTAGTGGAAGACAAGGTTGTAACCTCAGGTGGAGGAGTTGATTGATCTTCAGTTGTGGGATTAGATTTGTGATCATCGAGTGAATTGTGTTCTAGTGATCGTATAGAATTGAGTTGTTTGGAGATATCATCATCGTCTTCATTAGCGTCTGCTTCTGGTATTGTTGAAAGTTGTGGTAACTGATTATCATTTGGTACATTAAATGTACTGTTATTTATTTCTAATTCGTTATCATAATTTGATGATCCAAAAAAGTTATATGGTAATGATGGGAATGATAAATATGATTGTATAACCATTTCATCTGTAATAACTTCTTGTTCTTCGGGGTAAAATTCCTGTTCTTCCGTGTTGAAATAATCATTAGAATGTACTAATGATGAATATTTATCAAGTTGAAGAATAGGTATATCACTAGGTATAACATCATAGACATTCATCTGATCACTAATCAATGAACTATCCTTTTCCCATATATCAGCCTCTGGTAATATCTCATCCTCCCTTGTAACAGATACCGACATTAACTCCTCTGTTACACCTTCACCCGAGGTTACAGAATTGTCTTCCTCTTGCAGAGAGCTCTCAACCTGAGGTCCAGTCCTGCCGTCAGCTCCTTCATTTACTTCCCCCTCAAGCTCCCGTAGATCGCTCTCGGGTTCTCCACTTGAGGTTACATCCAACACATCCTTAGCACCATCTTCCATCATTCCTATGATGGATGATCCATCACAACCTTCACCTTCGCCACGATCTCCGGGAGTGGCTTCACCCCTTGGGGATAGGTAATTAGAGGAAGCCACCACGGCAGTGGGAACAGTGGTTGTAACATCAGGTGGAACACAGAGTGGTAAGGATGTGGAGGTAACCTCGGGTTGAAGTGGAACAGTTGTTATACCTTCGGTCAATGTCTGTTCTGGGTTATCGTATGATATTGTAGATGTCGGCGATTCTTCTGGAGATATGAACATTGGCTTATCATATGCCACTGGTAATTCATCATTACCTTCAACTATTGACTCCTTTATCTCTCCACTGTGGCTTGGACTAATATATTCAGGAACTATATTCGAATCTTCTACAGCTTCATTTGTACATTCATCTACCGGGGGTTCTTCAACCTCTTCATTTACCTCTGGCAATACTTCCTCTACTTTAGTTTGGCTCTCCTCATTACTTGCTCCAAAGAAATTGAAATTTATCGTAGGGAATGATAAAAATGATGTAAATACACCACCTTCAGACGAATTATTACCATCAGGATCCGTCACAGGTATAGAATCTTCAGCCTCTGGGGATTCTTCCTCTACATCTTCCGTTACACATGCCTTTTCCTCCTCATTAACAATATTGCTCTCATCTCCGTTAAGCGTTCCGTCGCAGGTCACAGTGTTGTCACCTTCAACACTTGATGCTACATCCACCAACTCTTCTGTATCTTCTTCTTTTCCACTCGCTGTGGCGGCATCTTCATTTAATTCTCCCTCCGCTTCCCCGAGATCAGCTACGGGTTTCCCACTTGAGGTTACATCCTCACTACTTCCATCCTCGCCACGATCTCCGGGAGTGGCTTCACCCCTTGGGGATAGGTAATTGGAAGAGCTCTCTGCAGGAGAATGCGAGGTTGTAACCTCAGGTGGTGAGTTTTCTGCAAGAACAACGGTGGAGGCGAGTGGATAAGAAGAGGTTCTTGTAACAGAATCTGCAACATCAGGTTGAGAGTTGATGGCAGGACCAATAGAGCTGGATTGGACCTCAAGTGGAGGTGGAATAGAGGTTGTATAACCTTCGGTAGGGGTATCTTCTGGTATAACAGAGATGGATGAGTTGGTATTAGATTTTGATAAAGAGTTCCATCCAATGGTATCATTTGCATCTCTATCAACAATGCTTGGTTCTTTAACCAATTTTTCATTAGCTTCAACCTTTGGTGATGTATTCTTGAGGTCCTTTAATGTACATTTTCTACTCGCGACTTTATTACTATTTTGACTACCGGCTACAAAATCATTCCTTATATTATCATATTCATCCCTGAGATTCTTTATCCTACAGAACCGACGCCTATGCGCTTTATAGACATTAGCATCAACAGCTTCCAACTCATCGATAACAGATTGGGGTATAGTCACTACCTTTTGATTACATGTCGGACATAATGTTCCATCAACTTTACACATTGAATTACTCTTGGCACTATTCAATCCATTAGAACTTCTAGCACTAATTTTAGGTAAACCTGCAAGAATTATGTAAGAAAATTAAAGTCAATCAAACATACTCTTCAAATCTTTGGTAAATTGTTCCAACTTACTCTCTAAAGAACTCAATAATGTCTGTTCAAAGGATGGGATCAATAATTTATCACCTTTTTTATCATTACTGTACAACTTTAACCAATTACTCGGTAGATAATCATCTATAATGGAGGTATTGATGTCCCGTTCATCTGCTGTGCCCATTTTTATCAACAAAAAATAATATCATATAAACTACATTGAAATTATATATTCGTGTCCATGTTAAATACATCTGACTGCTCAACTCCATTTTTATAGACTCCAGGATGTGCAACCCTTTACACATTAGTCTGACGTTATAAATATAAAATGTTGACGTTATAGTAAACATATAAGGAGGAGTTTTTTTAAAAAATATTATTGTATTATCCTTATAGGATCGCGCCATTTCCAATGCATCTGGTTGATTCTTCGTTCCATTAGGTCCGTCATTGGCAATTCGTCATTTAAACAATGCACATTTTCTCTCAATTGATAAGCATCATTAACACCAATAATCTATTAAATTAGTAGATGTAATAATCAAATAACTTACAGTACTACAGATAAATGGTCGTGTGTATACCCATCTCAATGCCATGACCGATAGATTTGGTAAATGGAATTCCATAGCGATTTCATTATATTCTTTGACAGACTGAGCGGCTAATGAACCTCTAGATGAAGATTATATGAATTTTTATAATTTAAAATAGAATTTCTCACCTGTATCGTTTCATATACGATGGGTACTTTAACAGTCTCCCTGAGGTTGTAGCATCCATATACTCGAGATATTTCCCAGTCAATATACCACCAGCCAAAGGGCCATATGCCAATAATCCAATGCCTATCGAGGGGTAATAGATGGCTTGTATATTTTAATAGTAGCGTTTTACCTGTATTTTGAGGTCTAGCCATTTCTATAAAGCCCTTTTCGACATCATTTCGACATAAAAGATTATAATTCAGTTGTACAGACACAGGTGGTTGTATACCAAGCTCCTAAATACAGATAATTGAAGTATACCCACATGGTGATGATCAAATTTACCTTTGCCAATTGCCAAAATCTGAGCACACCCCAAGGAGTTTCATTAGATAAACCCCAATAACGTATCTATTCGATTATATAATCGACATTTTAATCTCACCTTTCCATCTTTAATCAATTTCCCAATAGCCTCTACTTGTTCCTCCATAGTCGAAGATACATCGCCCATTGACTATAGAGTTTATAAATGAAATGAATTTCATAGTTACGACGTAAACTACTCTTCCTCTTGCAGCTCCACCTGAGGTCCAATCCAACCCTGTTCCCACTCCCCTGGAGGCTTCCTTATTTATCTCCCCCTCCGCTTCCCTGAGATCAGCTACGGGTTCTCCACTTGAGGTCATGTACAATACATCGGCCACGATCTCTGGGAGTGGCTATACTCTTTAGAGATAGGTAATTGGAAGAGGCTCCACGCCTAGTGGAAGATAAGGTTGTAACCTCAGGTGGAACGGCGAGTGAAAAAGGAGGATAAACTGACGGTGCTACATTTGTTGTAGGTATGTAACATACATTGACATCGAATGTGACTTGGTTATGATCTCCGGTTTCTTGCATGGGTACGTAACGATCGGGCCAATGGAATTGTAATAGATCGATATAATCTGTTCCTAATCTTTCAAGAGAACCTTCTACAGCTTGAATTATACTATCCCTTGTAAATCTTAAAAAGTTATAATGTTTAATATATGATTAGACATACTTTCCATCACGTAACCAATCCAATTCACGATTCCTTCCTGCAATTTTAGTCGCCAATACTATTTTTTCACGGAAATCTTTACCCCTCTTCTTCAACCATAACCCCATTATCTTCTCAGTCAATCCATATGTATCTCTCATTATCGGTAATGGATATATCTCAGCTGTATCCTAAATGGGGTAAAATATATAAAATAACCCCATATAAACATACGAAGAAATTGATAGAAAGTTTATCGAAGGCATAATTTAAAAGTTTTAAAGAGTTTTCACCATTACAACTATTACCAAATGTCATAGTACCAAGACATAATTCAGATGCAACTAAATCACTATTACCAATCTTACGATAACGAACATTTACACCTTCTTCATTCACCCTATATATTACCATGAATGCAGATCATCACAATAAACGTATCATGTGAAGATACATCTTCGCATTCTCTTGCAGAGAGCTCTCCACCTGAGGTTCAATCCTGCCGTCAGCTTCTCTATTTAGTTCCCCCTCTGCTTCCCTGAGATCAACTACGGGTTCCACTCGAGGTCCAGTACTAACTACACTCACGTAACTACCTCTACCTTCGCCACGATCTCCGGGAGTGGCTTTACTCTTTAGAGATGAATAATTGGAAGAGCTGTCTGCAAGACCAACGGTGGTTGTAACCTCAAGTGGAATGGCGACTGGAAGAAGAGTTGGATTGGACCTCAGTGTTGTGGATAAAAATTATGTCATGTTCTTTGGGGTACAATACAAACTTTACTTCGGCAGTTTGCCAGAAATTTTGGTAATCTCTATAATATCCATAAGGTGCTTTATTTTTGTCTTCATCTGGAGGATATCCTGGCAATGTTAAATTGGCGAATTCTATTGTAAAATTTATAGTGTTTTTTTAAAAGTATAAACATACTTTTTTCTAACATATCATCTAATTTTGGTTGTCGGAATATACCCGTATCTAATGTTTTTCTGGGGTAATATATTGTTGGGTCCTGGGGTATATTAAAATAATCTTTTGGTTTGTATACATTGACATCTTCATCATTTATAGGTATTGCATCTTCAAGTATTTTAATAGATTTGTTTTGATGATCTATAGTAAATGTATCTAATGGTCCTGTACCATTAAATGATTTTGCTCGCTCTTCTGTTGACATTTGATATGTCCAAGTATAATTCCTATTGGAATCATGTAATAATATTACATACTCATAACCTGGAACATCAGTTCTATGTTCCACTACATTAATATTGGGCAAATATGTGGCGGGTAGCCCAATTAATGGAAACCAATAATCTTTTTTATCAAATATTAAATCACATGGATAATCATCACTATTATATAAAAATATATTACTTATTACTTCTGGAGGATATAAATTTTGTAATTTATCCTTATTTTCTTGGTCTATATACCATGGATGGCCATAACCTAATTGTCTTATCTCAATATCTTCACCATTCACTTTTATTTTTGTTACTGGTATATTCTTTAAATTCTTATACTTCTCTGATACATTATCATATCTTTTAAATCTACTCTTATAATGTTCCCATAATTCTCTTGCCTCTTTATCTCTTCCTTTACGCTTACTCCTAATCTTCATCATCCTATATTTTTCACGTTCTTCACGGAAGCTCTCTCTACTACGATGCATAGCCAACTCCTCATCCATTAGCTCTTCATAATCACTAACAGAATTATCATCCATATCTATCATAAAGGCATCACTAGGATCCATATTGTCAATATAGTTATATAACTTATTATAAACCCGTGAGACATTACCAAGTATCCCGCTCCTAATAAACAGTATGGAATTCAACCGCGGGTTAAATGTGTAAAAATCACATTTATGTCTATTGCGATAACAAGATGAATTATACGAAACCCTTAATGATAATACATTATTATACAATCTAATCTGCACCAATGATCCAATAATATACAAATTGAGGGTTAATTTCGTCAAAAGGCCATACGGCCACATTCTAGAGCTCTCACATTGAGATTCTTGATATAAAATGATGAATATTTTAATTAAAATTAACAATACATTGATTTCTATATATAATTTATGTAAATTCAACTATTTAAAGTAGATTTCCATATCCCACTCTGATTCCTCCTCACACACTAATACAGTGCTGCTACAAACTGTATCAAGGTCTATTCACCTAAAAAACAGATTCAAATGTCACAAATAGATTTTGTTCAAGTTAAAAACATTGATAATTCCACTTTAGCTATAGGTGAACGATGTTTGAGGAAAGGCTTAAGACTAGATGGTAGAAGATTGGATAGTTATAGGAGAATAAACATCGATTTTCATGGTACTCCTGGTCATGTAAGTTTAATTTATAAAAATTATCAATACATTTATTATATATAGGTTACAGTTTCTTTCGGTAATACAATAGTATTTTGTGCTATCGCTGGTGAAGTTGTTGAACCAAATAGTGAACATCCCAATGAAGGATTCTATTATTTCAATGTAGAAGTTTCACCATTTACATCTGATATTTATGATCCTGGAAAATTTTCTGAACTTGAACATACACTCTGTCATTCTATTGAAAGTATTTTCAAAGAATCCAATTCACTCAATCTTGAATCACTTTGTATTGTCAGTGGGAAATTCGTACGTATTAAACACTCCATCCTAATGACTTAATATCAGGTCTGGGCAATCAGAGTCTATCTTCATGTACTCCAAAATGATGGGAACCTATTCGATATCTGCGCTTTCACAACACTCGCAGCATTACTAAACTATCGCAAACATGTATGTTATACCAATATAATAAAGTAAATTATGTCCACTCCACTCGATGTCTAACCCAGCACCTCTTTTCCCACTCACCTCCACCTGAGGTCTATCCTGCCGTCAGCTCTTCTAATTACTCATCTCTAAAGAGTAGAGCCACTCCCGGAGATCGTGGCAGTTGAGAAGGTAGTGAGGATGTAACCTCAAGTGGATTACCCGAGAACGATCTACGGGAGTTTGAAGGGGAAGTAAAAAGAAGAGCTGTCTGCAAGACGAAGGAAGGTGGATTGGATTTCTGGTGTAACGGTATGATGAAGTGTTTATATTTGATGGATGGATGGTATATTATAATTTGTCTCTAGCCTCAATACTAAGGTTATGAAGTAGGATCTATGATTTCATCAGCAAACAGAACCACACTTACGATCAATACCACTGATGGTAATGATAATACTGGTCAGACCATTAATATTTTCGATTTCAAAAAATTTGGAGCCATAGCAAATAGACTTAATCATGTAACCGAGGGTGTTGGAGCGAAACTTGGAGCGGCTATTGGAGATTGGAGGGGAAATGCAGCTCAACAAGTTAGAGATGTTGGTATTGTAGCTTTAAGTATATCTGGTTCAATGTTGGGAATGTGTATAACCAATGGTATTCTTCTTTATCTAACAATGAACACTTATGAATTGGAGGACTTTAAAGATATTACAGCATATGTTAGTGTAACCTTTGCAATCGCTTTCACCATTCCCATCTTCTTTGGTGTCCTAATTGCCAATCATGGCGAGAAGGTTGCCCTTAAGACGGTCACAATTAATCTTAGAAGTACCCAAAATACTATTGGTGATCATCGAACTAAAGAAAAAAATCCTACCGATCAAGCATATAGCGACACTGCTACTCAACATACATTTGGTACAACTAGGGATTTAGCCAGATGTAATTTTGTCGCATTCATGGATACCGTTGACAATGGTAATAAATTAAAAGGCCCAGGTGGCTTTCCAGAATTTGGTGGAAAAAATTGGAATAAGGGTGAAGGTGCTGATGATGGACACTGGTGGTGGCACATACAATGGCTATTCGCTATACCTTATGTCTTGTGTATCCCATTAGAGTATACACCCACTACTCTTACTATTTTGATCCTGGTGCTACTCCTAATAAATATAAGAAGATGGCGAGTGTTTCATATAAAAATGGAGGGAAGGATGTGACTTTAACTGGTGCTACAAGTAATGTCCATTGTGTTTATGTCTTTTATTTTGGTAGTCTACCCATACTAATATGCGCAGCGAAAGATGATAGTGGTGCTGCTGGAAAGGAATATAAATACTATAAACCTGATTCTCCATATAAATATCCATTAGGCGATGATAAAACCACCTGGACGTTAACATCAAAAGCTAATCCTAGTACTACTGAAAAAGGTCAACTCGATGAGAATCAACCTCCTACGCATGCAAGTAATAAAATTAAACTTCAGACTATATTACGGCAACAATATGGAAATACGATTTTCTATTATATCCTCTCCATCACTGTTATTAGATGAAGTTGATAATTACAATGGACATGAACAGGGATTAGGGCCTGGAGGAACAGGTCCAGGGAATTGGGGGGAATTTGTAAATAAAGATGGAGTTGATGTGAAGGCGGCTGTCTGTGTTGCATTAAAAAAATTAGATTCCCACATGACCAATAAACATTATCAGAAACAAGGTGGTCAATCTACTGCTTATGCTTCTAGTCCTTTCCAAACTAAAGTTGACACCGCTATAGGAAAGGTTGATAAAACAGGTGCCACTGTTGTACAAAATGCGGGTCAGCTGCAAACTGCCCTAAGTTTAGGTGAAATAAGTCAGGTTATTACCTTCTGGGGTACAATTGAAAAAATTGATAATAAACTTAAAACTCATGCTGATAATAAAAAAGCCAGTGACGCAATTGCTGTGATTGATGGATATACAAATGAAGGTAGTCAAGCTCATAGTACTATTGGTAATCATACATATGATGATATATCTACCACCATCAAAGACAAATCTTACATTCATTATTATTTGACGTTACACTCGAGGTCCAATCACTGCCTTCTCTACCTCTGTTCCACCTCGCATTCTCTTGCAGAGAGCTCTCCTATTTAGCTCCCCTTCCAGCTCCCATAGATCGCTTCCAGGTTCTCCACTTGAGGTTACATCCTTAACCTCCGCCACGATATCTGGGAGTGGCTTTACTCTTTAGAGATAGGTAATTGAAGAAGCTGTCTGCAAGACCAACGGTGGTTGTAACCTCAGGTGGAACGGCGAGTGGAATGGAAGGTGGATTGGACTTCATATGGAGGATTAGATGTATGATAAATAAATGTATATATAGGAGATAAGATTGATGGATGATGGTCGATTGGAGGTGATACAATCAAATTGGCATAGTGGTACACCATTATGGTATATTTTAAATATAATAGAATTGATAATTATAATATAGTATATATAATATCCCCATATTAATAAATATTTATATTATTGATGAAGATATTTATTTAATTGATCGTACTATATTTGAAGAAAATATTAATAGTACACAGGTAAATTATTAATATTAATAATTATTTAATTTTATTATTAATAATTAGATTTCATTATTATTTAATCAATTTGGTGATTTATTTTGGATATATAAAATTGGTGGTATACCAATCGATCTTGAATTAATAAATAATACTATTGAAGTAAATTTTATATATAAAAAAAATTTTTTTTAAAAACATTTTAATATAATAGATCGGTAAAAGAAAATCAGTACAATTATATACAATACTTAAACATGAATTAGATAATCATATCAAATTACATCAAGATCTAATTAAATATTCAAATATACAGTTTGTTTTATACATTAATTTAAACACTTATATATAGCTATTCTAACCCAACCATCAATTTCTAATCTCATCATATATTCTAACACTACTTATATTGTTGTTCCATTCGAGGTTACATCCGCCTCCTCTTTCCAGTCGCCGTTCCACCTGAGGTCGTCTTGCAGACAGCTTCCTTATTTACTTCCCCTTCCAGCTCCCATAGACCGCTTCCAGGTTCCACATGAGGTCTAGTACTAATCTCGGTGAGATAAGGATAAAGTGGAGGAATATATGTTAAAGGGTCTATCTCAATGAATATAAATTGCGAAGGAGTGAGGTTTAGTAAACTCAATACAATCATCAAATTCCTCTTCAATGAGGTATTGACATCAGAATTTCATCCAATATTTATTGAGTAATCTTCATGATTTTCCCCAGAAATGAAGAAATTCCTTCAAATTTTAGAGGTAAAAATGAAGTAGTGGAAGATAGTAATGATTGAACCTCAGGTGGAACCCGTAGCTGATCTCAGGGAAGCGGAGGGGGAAGTAAATAGAGAAGCTGTCTGCAAGAGGAAGACAAGGATTGGACCTTGAGTGGAAAGCTCCATGCAATGGGACATAAGGCGTAGTGGAAAGGATAGTAGGATTGTAACCTCGGGTGTATTACAATGTATTATATATGTATATGAATTTAAATCTACATTAAATTAAGATACCTATTTGGTATTACAAATTACAAAATTTTTTCGGAGATTCTCCATTCTCCTTTAATTATAGTATCTAAATAACATTGATCCAATGATTCTCTATAACGTTCTCTCCATCCAAATGATGGTAAATTCCTATAGTATAACACTTTAGATTTATTAGGATTTACATCTATTACAAATAGTACAATCAGTTGAGTTTTACGTGTATAAACAATGGCCACTACAGTATATTTATCATGTTTATACTTCCTCCATACAGTTTCTCTACGTTGTGAATCATATAATGAATCGATAATATAACCTTTCTTTGGTATACATGTGTGAATAGTTGATGAATACTTTGGATATGACTTAATCTTGACTTCCAATCCTTCAGTCTCGTGATTGTAAATGTCTAGTGTAATCGGCTTCAAATCTTTAAAGTAATCATCCAGATGATAATCAGGTAGTATTACTTCTTCCTCTTTCATCTCCTCGAGATCGACTTCAGATTCCTGCTCCTCCTCTTCTTGTACTTCTTCTATCTCTGGTAATTCGGACACTGTAAATTCTTCATGTGCTTCTCCACTAGGCGTGGTGCCTTCTTCAATTAGTTCGCCCTCCGCCTCCCCGAGATCAGCTTCAGGTTCAATTTCATGCTTCTTTTCTTCAATTTTTTCCTCCTCTATTGTTTCCGTTAGGACAAATTCTCCTTGTGGTTCGCCCTTATCTTTCACTCGTATATATTCATCTAGTTTCTTTTTATCCTCTTCAGTGACTTCTATTCCCTGTGTCCAAGCAGTTGTATCTTCCATTACTCCCTGTTCTTCTTCTTCCTCTTCGTCATCGACATCAGTAGATGAAATCAAAGTTGCTTTTTTCTTAATATCAGTATCATCATGACCTGATACACTAGCTTTGGATAGTCCCGGATGTGGTCTGCATGTGATAATTTCTGGTTCCTTTTCACCTTTAGGATCCCTGAAAGTCAGTGAAACAACAACTTCATCAGAAATGGAGAGATTGACCTCGCTTGGTATTTTGCAATCTTCACCAAGTTTCCATATGAGTTCTTCATCAGCGGTAACCATTACAATATAATATCCCTCCTTCGGAGTATACTGGATATTCCAATTATCTTCGGCTGAATCTTTGGTAAATTTTACATAAACTGTCTTAGTACTCGTTCTCTTGTTGATATTAACACCCGCAAACATTGGAATATTGTTCGAAAGGCCTTGATCATAGAAATTATTTATTATCCTAACAAAATCAATTTTATCGAAATCATCAGGCAACTGTTTCCATCCTGAAAAATAAAATCGAAGGTAATAAAGTGATTTATAAGGACGATAATCTAAATCATCATTGGTTATTAATTCGACAGATACAGGTTTATCTATGGTTTTAATGTAAAATACATTTACATTTTCAAAACGATTATAACTTTTATATTTATACAGTATGAATCTACCGTCTGAAATTGTCCTAAGTACAAAACTATGCGCAGGTCTAATGCTAAACATAACAGCATTTTTTGTTTTTACCCTGTCCACTTCAATACCACCAGAGCTTTTTCTAGTGTTTATATCTACATCAACATATTTAATTTCGTTGTTCCCTACAATTTGATGTTGACATAATGCGATAATGAAGAGTGGAATGAGATACATTCTCTCCCAGTTGAAATGATAAATCAGTTAATTGACATATTAAGAGGAAAATATCTCATTCAGGTGACGAATGCAGGAGATAGATTACCCTTATAAAATAATATTAATGGGGATAACAAAATATACAAGATTAAAAATTAACATAAAATAAATAGAAGTATCATTCTTTAACAATTAGATAATATATTGAGATATTAAAATAATCTAATTCTATCATTAAAACTATCTTGACCATAGATCGACATAACTTTCATTCATCGTAGTTAGAAAAAAACTGGGGTAAAATAAGTATAATGGGGCGATGTTGTTAGTATCCAAGGCCAACTCTAAGAGTAGTCTATAATAGAAGAAACATAATTTAATAAGACGCTGACTATGTATTCTACTAATTGTTGTTGTTTACTCTATTTATTTGTTAATCCGCTTCCCAGAAATAAGTTATAAGTGACCTTTACATCAATGAGATCTGAACCCAGAACTTTAATTATTTTAAACACTCTATAACGAGTATACCATCATAAGTGAATTTGAGCACGTTTCATGGTATTGATAAGTTTTAACATTCATATCTAAGAGTTAGAGATTGTCTATAGGCAGACATTACAGTCATTCATTCATTCATGAAGTTCCAGCACCTGAGGTCCAATCCAACTCTCTTTAGACTCTTATCCACCTGAAGTTCGTCCTGCAGACAGCTCTACACCTAAGGTTACAACCTTATCTTCCACTAGGCGTGGTGGCCTCTTCTAATTACCTATCTCTAAAGAGTAAAGCCACTCCCGGAGATCGTGGCGAAATGAAGTTAGTTATTGGACCTCAAGTGGAACCTGGAAGCGATCTACGGGAGCTGGAAGGGGAAGTAAATAGAAGAGCTGACGGCAGGACGAAGAGAGTAGAATTGGACTTCAGGTGGAGAGCTGTCTACAAGAGAATGAAAGACATTAGTATTCTGTTGACATTACATATATCATTTCGTTATTATGATCATCATAGAGTATGATTGATTATTCAATAGTGTTAGATGGTGTGGTAATGTTGTCCGATATGAAAAGACGTGTTATAGTAGCGTTGATTTCAGAAATAATCAATATGACGTATATATAATTGACGAATAAAAAATATAAATTTAAATTGTTTATATATAAATGAATAATTTGTAATAGTTGTATTTCTACACATTTCATATTTCATTGCACCTTTGGATTCATTTGTTGTTGTTAGAATAATACATCATTCATTGTTAATAAAAATTTTAAATTATTTTAATATTAATGAAGTATTTATCGGTTATTGTGTTTTGTTCATCAATTTTTATCAATGGATGTTTAGGTGATGTGAAGAGGGTTATTATGGATATAAGTAATCCTGATGATACAACAAATTTCATTATACTACCAGATGAAAAAGATAATATAACAACTACAGATTTTATTCCAAGATTAAATACAGTTGTAGTAAGGATTATAGAAGGTGATAAAGTCATTTGGACATCAAAAAATGAATATGAAAGTATACTATCCGCTGTAACATACGCCGATGAAGATGATGAAGTAGAACTTGTAAAAATACACAGAAATGGTCCAACAGGTAAAGTCTTCATATACTACGGCAAAAATGGTAATGATTGGGCTATACTCGATTCAGAAATCGCCGCTGATAGAATTAATAAACTTTCCGATTCATACATAACATACAATCTAATATACCTCTTTATAATCACTACCACAATCACAATATACTCAAATGCGTAATCATGCATCAATTTTAATCTTTAAACACCTTCATTTATACTATAAAACATAATGATAATCCACCTGAGCTTACAACCTTGTTTCCCATTGCATGGAGCTTCTCCACTTGAGGTCGTCTTGCAGACAGCTCTTCTATTTACTTCCCCCTACGCTTCCCTGAGATCAGCTACGGGTGTTCCACTTGAGGTCTCCACTGAGGTCCAATCACTACACTTCAGCCACGATCTCTGGGAGTGGCTATACTCTTTAGAGATGGGTAAATAGAAGAGCTGTCTGCAAGACGAAGGGAGTTGGATTGGACCTCAGGTGGAAAATTCGTTATATTCTATAGTTTTATGTATGAAATATAGAGTGTAATTAAATTAATGATGGCATTTATGCCATGGAGTATATGGAGATTGCTGTTATAGCAAGACATATAATAGTGATTGCTGGATTGAAGAATCCGCCGACTAATGAGTCGATTTTCTTTTGAGCTTCATCGCATGTAACAATATTCCAGGTGTCATTATCCTTCTCGTAACATACTTTCTTATAGCCATAAGATTTGCTGACGATATGAAGACGGATTATCGATGGTTCATTATTTGATCTGAAAACATAAACACCAATGACTTTTTCGAGCCTAGCTGATGACCAGATAGAATTGGGATCATCAGTGATTTTATTAACGAGATTATTACCTGATAGATAATAAAGTACCAAATCACCATGACCAATTGGTACAATGACATTTTCGGTAGTACTATCTGCGCTTATATCAATTGGTAATGGAGTACCTAAAGAAGATACAACAAGAGATGCCAATTTGAGGAAGTATTCAGCTTCGGGTATACGATTCCATTCTTGTTCATCATTACGTTCAAAGAAACCAAAGGAAACTGAAGTTTCTACAAATGCGAGTACTTGTAACAACTTTGGTACATTATTAGATAAAGACAATAAAACACCTGTAGAATGAGTTTTCTCAGGAGCTTCCCACAAAACAGATTCGCCATCGACAACTTTAACAAATAAAGAATTTAAACCAACATACACTCGGCTAGGAACACCAAATATAACAGTGTTCAATACCAATACATCATCTGTTGTGCTTTTAGAAGAGGATAAATCCAATACTACGCGCTTCAGATCCTCTACAACCTCATCGTTTACTTCTACCAATTCTTGGGCTTGACCCTGTATATTGTCAGACTCAGCTGCGATAAAACCGCAATATCTCAATAATAAAATAAATATTAAAAAATAATTCATCACGTCTAAAATGATTTAAAATTGTCATATGAAACAAATTATGAAAAAAATCCCATTACAATGTGTGGGGATCATGAGTTACTACACCTTTTCAAAAAAATCTACGACAAGTACTGAATTCCTACATTCTACCCCTTGAAATTAATATTAATATGTTGTTTGTGCTGTAGACAATGGCCATATGTCATATATGCCCTGTCTTTAGTGTCCATTCTTCACCTACAATCACCTTCAATTCTATCCCCTTTAATATCCTTAATAAGCTCTAGTGTCTCAAAATATTTATTATATCATCTGTATTGAAACAGCAACTTCTGTCTATAAACCCTTTTAATCCCTCCATATTAGAATTTAGATCTTGATATTCCACATTCATACCTACCCTCAAGCCCTAGATAGCCATAAATATTCTTCCAATCAATTCATCAGAAGATATTTATTCCAATATTATTAATCTCTAGGGATCAGGTATGTTAATTAAATGTAAAAGTTTGGCTTGTCTAGGCATGAATTAATTCAGGTTCTAGTAAGTCACCCGCAACTTTGACCCGTTGATAAAATATACACTTATAACCAATGGATCTTGTTCATCCTCTCCTTGTATTGCAGATATCTATCTACTCTAGGTCCAAACACTATCTTCCCACTTGAGCTTTAATCAACATCCTCATTCATCATCCAGCATATAAATCTCTACCTTAGGTTATAGCAACAATTCCAATCGCCATTCCACATGAGATTACAGCCTCGCATTCTCCTGCCGTCAGCTTCTCTATTTACTTCCCCCTCGGATTCCCGTAGATCGCTCTCGGGTATTCTACTTCCACTTGAGGTCCAATCTCTGTCTTCCACTTCTTCATTTTTACCTCTGAAATTTGATGGAAATCTTGAATTTCTGGGGAAACTCCTGGCAATATCTCGATGATTATTGGATGGATTCCTGATGTTAATACTTCATTGAAGAGGAATTTGATGATTCTATTGGGTTTACTCATGTCCATTTAATTCCAATTTATATCCATTGAGATATCCTAGATTATATCTATGTTGACAGTTTTTGTCTATCAGAAGGTATTAAAATATTGACATAGTGATATATAAAGTATAAAGTATTTGTTTTGTTGTTGATGATTTATGATAACATTATATCTATATGATATAATTATCATAAAGGCGGGTTTAATTTCATGATGAGTGATTCATTAGATAAGTAAACTTTTAATAGAATAGATAAATTTAGACAAACAAAGCTTTTGCATGTAATATTGTTTGTTATATTTATTGTATTTTATAAAATTTCAAAATGGATTTTTTTTTAATATATATACTCATTATACATATTACCACTAGAATTTATTATATCGATTGTATATTATTAGAACCAAATTTTGATCAACCAACCTCATATTCAAGAAAAACATTTACTTGGAGTGGTCTTAATTTTACAATAGTAACACCGATTCAAGGTGTAGAAATTGAAAAGGTTGTTATTAACCTATGTATTATATGGGATTGTGCTAAAGCTAAAGGAAGATTTCTTGAATATATAGGTATAACTACACATCATAGAACAACTGTAGTTGTAGGAGTTATAAAATACAATAAAGAAAGCAGAATTATTGATAAATATTTCGAAGTTGATACAAATGTAGAACAATTAATGAAAACAAGTAAAGAAAATTTCTATAGACAAATCATAGATTATGCTAGAGATAATATCTCCGAATCAGTACCAGAAGATTTTAATCATCCATTCTTAATCGATTTTGTCGATAGGGTCAAAAATCCTTCCAGAGATGAAGAATTAAATAATACCGACAAATAATTCATACCATCAAATGCAGTAAATTTATTATATCAATGCTATTATCAAATTTATTATACATATCTAAAATTAATACAATCTTCAATTATATTAAATTATATACTTTCGTTACAACTTCTCTTATAGAGAAGATACACTGGGTCATTCCACCTGAGGTCCAATCACTACCTTCAACTCTTCCACTAGGCGTGGTGGCCTTCTCTATTTACTTCCCCCTCAAACTCCCGTAGATCGTTTTCGGGTATTCCACTTGAGGTTATGTAGAAATAGTTAATACGGGCTGATATTATGTTATTCTCAAGTTTTTTATTTGGATAGTTCAGAGTAGGGGGACCTAGGAAAAAATTTATATTGTCTACCCGGAAGAACATACGTCCACTTGAGGTCCAATCCAATTCATCTCTACTATACCTCCATTAGTCCAGCCCTCAGCTTTTTAATTACCTCCCCGTAGCCGGTAGTGCCACTCCCAGAGATCGTGGCGAGGATGAGGTCTAAAGGTGGTAACCTCAGGTGGAATACCCGAGAACGATCTACGGGAGTTTGAGGGGGAAGTAAATAAGGGAGCTGTCTGCAAGACCAACGGTAGAGGCGAGTGGTACAGTGGTTGTAATCTAAGGTGGAGATCTACATGATATAATGATTACATATGTACATATTATGTCAAAATTTTTAAATGACAATATTTAATATGATTATAAAAATGTATTAACTGATATCATTAGACAATGGATGTTATGATTATTTAAGTAATTGTTGATGTTATTTAATTGGAAATGGTTAGAATCAGATGATAGATAGAGTGATAGATCTGATTGTATGTTATAAAATATAATGAATATATAGAGTTGGAATTGAGTTAATAAAATGTCATAAAATAGATCTATATTATAAGATATAGATTTAGATTAGAGATAAAAAATAGGTATAGGATATAAAGATGTTAATATAATAATATAGTTGATTGGATAATAATATTAGTAATATTTAATATGGTGCTAATTTATATTGTAATTATTATAATGATTGATGTCTAATATAAATAATATAATTAATTCCCCATAGTATAAAATATTAATTAGATATTGATATAAGTTGAATGTATTATTATAATATGCATGTATTAAATTTTATTAATTAATATATTACATATATATATATAGTATATTAATTTTTTTTTAAATTGTAATTTATATAAAATATAATTAAATGATTAAACTAATGTAGTGATTAGAATATAATTAATATTATTAATACATGTTAAATAATTTTTTCCAATTTTTTTTATATTATTATTATTATTATTATTATATAATTTGTTTATAATACATTTCTAATGGGTCGTAGACGTATTGTTTTATTATTATTATTAATACTTGTAATTATATTAACTATTGGTTTTATATTTTCCCATTTTTTTAAAGATTATGGGAATATTCATCCTGATAAACAATCTCAAACATTATCAACTAAGATTAATATAAATGAATCTAAAGATGATGATTTTAGTACACCTGGATCACCAACATATTCTAAAGATATATCTACAAGTACTGATGATTTACTACAAGATGAACATAAAGATATAAATGAATCTGAAGATTCTAATGATGTACCTGATATTTTACCAATTAAAAGCTCAAATTATACATTATTAGGTACTAGAATGATAACTGCAGATGTTGGTGGACGTAAAGTAGTTATACCTGAAGTACAAAGAGATGTATTCGCTATATTGGAAACAGCTGATGATTTACCTTCTAAAACTGAATCTAATGCGAATATTGTCGAAGAAGAGAAGAAACCATCTCAAGAAGCTTTCCTAGTTTATAAACCCCCAATTTTAACCGCACCAGAGAGACGAAGTTCCGAACGGAGTGAAGAAGGTAGTGACGTCGACGTAGGAGGAGGACCTGAAGAACGAATTGAAGGACATAACTTCGATGAAGGAGTTGACAAGTCTGAAGAGGACATGAAAGTAATTGAAGGAGGTGTGTCGGAAGAAGAAGAAGAAGAAGAAAGAGTACTAGTAAATGATGTACCACTTGTAGGTGTACCAGTATATAAACCAAAAGATGGTGAACCTGATCGTTATCCATCCATGATTCATTTTGCATCATCTTCATCCTCATCTTCCTCCTCATCTTCAACCACCACTTCTTCCTCCTCCACCTCATCTACCTCATCATTTGAGGTTGAATTTATGGAGATTGATGAGTCTGAAACAGATCAGACTACTGATACAACTACATCGGAAGAATCCACAGAAGATCGTAATTTAGATGTAATTGAAGAACAAAGTGAGCCTGAGAGTTCTGAAGGGTCGGCAGAAGATGCAGGGGAACTAGAAGTTATGGAGGTGGGTGCTTCATCGGATATAGAAGAAGATGAACATGTTCAAGTTGAACCTGTAGTTGAAGAGGAAGATGTGAAATCTGAGAATAATGATGATATGGGGTCAGGATCGTCTGGATCTTTAACAGCAAAGGAAGACCTTTGTGGTTCAGAAGAATCCGTTATAACTATTGCTGAGGGGGCATTTGATCCAATGGACGATATGAAGTTTAAAGAACTTGAAGAGAGTGAAGATGCTATAGATAAGGCTGGAATCAAATATAGTTTTAGTAGTGATTTCGTAGTAGACGGCAGCATTGTAACTCAAGCTGAGGATTCATCCACTCCCATACCTGATGAAGAAGAAGATGTTAATCTATACGCCACTGGTATCGACGTTGAATATGAACCACCCATAGTTGATCCACGTGAAGGTGAAGGTAGTGAAGAGGGTAGTGATGGATCATTGAAGGGTAGTGATGGATCATCCATCATGGGAATGATGGAAGATGGTTCTAAGGATGAGTTGGATGTAACCTCGAGTGGAACTGCGGGTGATATCAGAGGTGGATTGGGGCTCAGTGAAGACATGGTTCTAACCTCGGGTGGAGATGTAGCAGAGGTGGTAGAGCTGGGTTCTATTGAATCAGATGGTGGTGATGAGATACAAGAGGGATTGAGTGAAGGGGATGGTGAAGATCGATCGAGACGTTTATCACTTCCTTCATCGAAGGTGTTATCATTAAAGGGTTCATCAGTAGATCCATTAGATGACGTTAAGGGATCAGATGAAGATTCAGATAATGATAAATCACCTGGTATAAAATCACATTTTTTTGCATCAGGCTCACCTATAAAACCTAAAAGTCAAGATGGTGAAAGTGAAGAGGAATTCGTAGTTCAACTAGGAGATGATAAAGCTACATTCAAACCCAAACAACAATCCAGTGATCATAAACATGATCCTAAAGAACATCCACAACCATCTCTACGTACCACACAACAAGTCAATCCACCTGAGGTTACAACCTTATCTTCCACTAGCCGTGGAGGCTCTTCCAATTACCTATCCCTGAAGGGTAGAGCCACTCCCAGAGATCGTGGCGAAGGTGTAGGTAGTACTGGACCTCGAGTGGAACCTGGAAGCGATCTACGGGAGCTGGAAGGGGAAGTAATTAAAGGAGCTGACGGCAGGACGACCTCAGGTGGAGATGGTGAAGGTAGTGATGTAACCTCGGGTGGAATTCCTACAGGTGATACAATGAGTGGTGGATCTGATGGTAAGACGGCATCAGGTGGAGGTGGTTCAGATGACAAGGCTACATCGGGTGGTGATGGATCTGTTGATGAATCTGGTGAATTGGGTGATGAAGGTGATGAAGAATATGGTGGTGATGATGAAGATGATGAGGATTATGGTGAAGAAGAGGATGGTGCAGTTGGTGGTATGGGTGCTGGTATTCAATTTAAGATATTGGACTTTTTACATTGTACTAAACGTGAAATATATATAAGATGTAATGTGAATATTATAGCTACAAAACTTGTTGATAATCCAAAGGATGGTTATATTGAGGTTTTACATCGTCATCATGCTGGTTTTGCTGATCCATTGAATCCATTGAAGGCAGAGATATATAAATATAATGGTAATATATTAGAGGGTATAGATTCTGGTTCAGTTATATGTAATGTTTATTGTTATTGTAAGCATGATGAATTAGATAATCCATTATTTTTAAGGATAGAATATTATAAACCTCATGATACTAGAATAGAAACAATAGGATTTTATATTATGGATAATGGATCATGGATAAGAGATTATAAAGCAACTAATATATTATCATTAATAGAATTATATGAACATAAAAAGTATAATATTACACCTATAGATTTAATGCAGAAAGCATCTTCAAGATCACCACGTAAATATGGTCCAGATTTATGTATGAAAGTTGAAAAAATACAATGTAATCTTAATGGTTATAATAAATATAAACATACTGCATGTGATGGTACATTAGAGAATTATAATTATATTAATATCAATTCTACTAATGGTTTACCTAATATACCATTATTACATGTATCTGTCTATTATCAATCATCTATAAATACAATACCATTCGTATTAGAAATTATTACAACTGATAATGATACGAAATTATTTAGAAATAATGGACCATTTGGTTGGTCTGAAATTAATGAAATCAGTACAGCATTACTTGATGATATTAAATTATCATTAACTAATACTATATTATTAGATTTAGGTTCTGAATGTATGGATATTAAATCTAAAAATGTATTTGGTGATGATGTTGATTGTACTAATGCAGAATATGATTATGAATATTATACCGAACCTGAAAGAGCTATACAAACACATGAAACTAGTAAACCATTATTTATAAATATCAATAGACAATTACATACCACTTATTCTATTGGTAAATTCTTATTCAATGATAAAATATTATCCGGTTTACAACCCGGTAACTATAATCTCGTTATTGCATCATTAACATCGCCCTTAGATGAACCTAAAGCTATCATACTACAATCTGCAACACAAAGAATACATTATATACTCGATGATGGTAAATATATACAAGTCAATCATGATTGTGAAGATCCATTCCTCAATAAAATCAAAAATCTTAGATTAACTTAAACAATTCTATCGGAACAAGATAAAATTCTTGCTTTTTATACACAATTTAATCTATTTTGTTATATACGAAGGATGTTAGTCGATGGAGTGAGATGAACGAAGTATGAGTGAGTCCGATGGAGCCTACAACTGAGGTGTCTTCCACCTGAAGTCTAATCCAACCTCTATTTATCCTGCCGTCAGCTCTTCTATTTACTTCCCCTTCCAGCTCCCATAGATCGCTTCCAGGTTCCACTTCCACTCGAGGTTATATCCAACTCATCCTTAGAACCATCTTCCATCATTCCCATGATGGATGATCCATCACTAACTTCATCACTACCTTCTTCATCACCACATAACCCTATAATTGTCGGGCTAAAAAACACCACTTCCCCTACTTTTTAACCGTCTATTGATGATATATATATGACTATACATTATACTACTATATTAATACAATTGAAGGATGAAGTATAGTTGTATGATGATATATATGTGTTTATATAAATAATATATACAATATATATACTATTTAACTACTAACATGATCTGAAGTAT
The DNA here is from genome assembly GCA_020283715.1 of Cytauxzoon felis. Taxonomy (NCBI): domain Eukaryota; phylum Apicomplexa; class Aconoidasida; order Piroplasmida; family Theileriidae; genus Cytauxzoon; species Cytauxzoon felis. The sequence goes on from JAIQCW010000034.1 coordinate 43,786, forward strand.
ACTACCCTTATTAAATGATAATACTAACTTAACTAACTTCCATAAAATTATTATAATGTTATACTTCAGTTGTAAATAATTATCATCATTGAATCAGATTATAAAACTTTATTATTATCAATGCTATCAGATTATATCAATAGTTGTGAGAGTATAAGGAAAGCTATGGGTGGTGTAATTAATCGTGTATCTGAGACAGTTGTTTGTACTAGAAAAGATAATAAAACTACATGCGTCACTGTTGTTCGATATAGAAAATCGACTTCTACAAAGAGAAAGACTACTCCTGTATCTAGGACAAATCGTTTTATTATTATTAAAAGATGTAAATCTTCGAAATTTACTTTCTGTACAGGAAATACATGTGTTTCCCTTAGTGCTAGCATGTGTGAGACTACTGTTGAACTCAAATGTATTCTTAAGGAGTTTTGTGGAAAAGTTAAGAGTAGTACAAATAATACATGTAAAGTGTTGAAGGAGATTAAAGAGTGTAAATGTGAATGTGATAACATTTGTGTAAGTTCAGATGAGATATGTAAGAAATTCATTAAGGAAACTATGGAATACTGTGAGAAGGAAGCTAGGGATTTAATTATACAACTGAATGAGGATATATCACCTCAATTACTAAATACAATTGTCTTGAGATTCATAGGTCTACTGTTATATCTGAGAATAATACAGGAATTCTCTTTATTAAGAGATAATTTTACAAATATTATAAAGAATTTAGAAACTTGTTATAATACAATTAAATCATGTACGTGTGGTACTGGAAATAAATGTTGTTCTATTAAGGGTAAATGTCTATGTTCCATATTCTATAAATTATTTAAAGCAACTGTGTCGTTACATGATAGGTATTGTAAGATTATCAGTTATATGAAAGGAGAATCTGATGAAGATTTATATAAAGTAATACCGTCATTATCCCTAACTAGATCTATTATCTTATTAACATCCTATTTCAATGATTATATCAGATCTGATTATATGGTTGAGGGTAGTAGTTGTGGATGTGGGAAGAATGAGAATAAAGATGCGAAGGATTGTAATGGAACTCAAACTCAACAACAAGCTGGAACTGCAAATGGAAACAAATGTTGTTGTCATAAATATAGTAGTAAATTAGATGATGTGGTGACATTATTACTAGAAGCAATAGAGGATACAGATGACTGTGATGGTATACTCTCTGATGTCATATCCATGATGTCACCTCTTGTGGAGGATAAATGTGTGGACCCTGGGAAGGTTAAGACCCAGACATCTGAAATCAATACTTCTATCACTAAGGAGAAAGATATTAATGATCAGTTGCAGACAGTTAATACGCAGAAGAAGAAAATTAAGGGTGTAATTAATGGTATTAATGGAGAATCTAATTGTGATAAGAATGGTGCTTCAGATGCAAATAATACTTGTGCAATTTGTTCTGATACTACTAAGGCTACTCCTTCGGCTGTAAGTCAAGATACTCAAGATTGTAGTGGAAACATTGATACAGCATGTAAGGATTATATTAAGAACGGAGATACCAACGGTTGTGGCGGTTCCACTAAATGTAATTGCGGATGTGATGTTTGTAGAGGTGTTAAGGTAGAATGTATAATGTCAACTTGAAAGAAGAGATAATATAACCTCTAGTGGAAGTGGACTACCTGGAAGCGATCCACGGGAGCTGGAAGGGGAAGTAAATAGAAAAGGCTCCACGCCGAGTGGAATGACTTCGAGTAGAGATAATATTCATATAATAGTATAATTGAATGTATGAGTAAGATAAGAGATTAATTTGTTCTTTTTGGTACTTTACCTTCTGTATAGGTATTAGATGTTCCTAGATAGATCCATTTACTATTGGAGAATTGATAATAGATATAAGAATCGATGGTATGATATACAATGAGTGCCATGGTATTATAGAATGATACATAATAGATATAAACTTCTAATACAGGTGAATATGGTACTTTAACGGGTACTAATTTTTTACCATATGCAATATGTCTAACTTTAAATGGTTTATTCATTTTATGTACACATTTATATGAACCAATTTTTGGTGTATATGAATAAGTTCTAACATTAACAATTTGATTAGATACATTATTAATATTACCAAATATAATTTTAATAAGACTACGATATGTAGTAGAACCAGATGGTGTAACACTAGCATCAATAATAATTTCATTATTAAAATAACTATTAATAGATCTTAATAATTCTAACATGCGATATGGATATAATGGATTTTTATATTCTGGAAAATACTTAGATTGATACCATTTATTACCATCACTTTTATAATATACTGATCTAACCCCATCATATTTAACAAATTCTAATACTAATGGATATGTATACCATTTATATAAATATACATTTTTATTATAACCATTATCATTAAAACCTGTTTGTATATTATCATTACCATTTTTAATATTTTTTAATGTAAATAAATAATCTGATTGATATTGATAAATATTATAATATTTATAACCATCATTATCAACGTCATTTAATTTATTTACTTTAACTATAACATTACCATCATTATAATCATTCAACTTCTCTAAATCTATTGTTAATGTTACTACTTTATCTGGTATTACTTTAACTGTTGATAATTTTGTATTATAACCACTCAATACACCTTCTATATTAAATTTACCATCTGAATATGATAAATATGTTATAGCATTATCTGAAAATAATTGTAATAATGTTGGTGAATTCTCAACCCAATATACTGATACACCAGCTACTATTCTATCAGTTAATACATTCCTATCCAATAAATATGGTACACCATCATATGATATCTTATCTAATTCAGTAGGTGGAGTTATTGAAAAACTTCTTAATGTTCTATCACCACTTACATGAACATTATGTTTATCTAATAAATGATCACTTGTCTTACTTATATCCAATACAGTATTAAAAAATGATGCAAATACGCAACCAAATAAATTGAAGTATAATAATAATGAAATATACATTTTTTTAATTACAAACTATATACACGTCACGTTTTATTCAATCGAAAATATATACACATGCCAATACAATCATCAATACACGTTTCAATCAATCATCTATACATGTACAGTCCATGAATATCATGAGATAAATTCAATAATACACCTACACATCTCGTAAAAGTCTTTTATTGGGCATTGCAACAACATTGCACGCGGATTTTGATATTCATCGACAACAACACCAAGTGCATTCAACAACGCTATACCCGCAATTTTATATACTTTACATTCAACATAACAATTACATACACATCTAACGTCTAAAACGTTTACACGTTACACTCACTATAGACACTGACACCTTTATATAAATTTATACACTAGAATATTGAATATATTCATTTATACTTGATATAATTACTAATTATTGATATATAAATGGCAAATTTCCACCTATATACATTTATATCTAAATCCAGGTTCAATACACACATTTACACTGGAGTTTTACACTGACGTGTAATGGACGTAATGTACATTTAATCTCATGATTTTTATTATAATTATAAATTAAATTTTATTATTAATGCGTTTATCGTGTTGGAATTAAATTCCATTCTGTTAAACCATCATTCAGGCCCATGCACATTTTTACCATTGAAACACATACACCATTGTGACGTTGTAACATATCATATTGATGTTAGATATGAAGTTACTTTTATGAAATTCAATTATTTCAACTATTATCCAGAAGTAACTCTATCCAACGCACCAGATGGTATTCTACCGGTTGAAGGTCTAATATAGACTCGAATGAATGTTAATATATGATAATATTTACCACATAATGTCATTATAATGTGTATTTAATCACTTATAATTGAAGTATAATATTTTTATAATTTATTAAAGTATATATAGTTAGTATTCTTATAAGTATAATATAGTTAGTATAATATAGTTACTATACTTTACATCATGTTAGTACATATATAGTATATATATTATAATAATTATTTATATAAATAGATATATATCATCCTACAACTATACTTCATCCTTCAATTGTATTAATATAGTAGTATATATTATAGATATGGAGAAATCTTAAATAGACATTGAAAATGTAGTGGAAATGGTGTTTTTTATCCCGACAAATATAGGGTTATTGTAATTGTTGTATTGATATTTCTATGAATTACACATATATTAGGATGATTTACCCATAGCATATTATATACAATTAATTATCTTCATGATGTCTCCCCTTGTGGAGTTTAAATGTGTGGAAGTAATGAAGATTTCTCAAACTCCTTCTGATAATATCGCTAAAACTAACAAGGATGCAATTGAGGCGAAGTTGGGGGAAGTTATTGAGCAGAAGAAGACTCAGCTTAGTGGTGTACCTGGTTTAAATGTAGAGTCTAATTGTGGTGGGACTGCTGGTGGTTCTGGTGCTTCATCTGGTTCTGGTACTGTTTGTGCAAGTTGTTCTGGAAATGCTCAAGCTACTCCGTCTGAAGGTCAAACTACTAATAATGGTTGTACTGAAACCAATGGTGGAACCATTGCAACAAACTGTGGTCAATTTACCGGCACCGGAGATACCAGTGGTTGTACTCAATCTGATTCTACTCAATGTACGTGCGGATGTGATTCTTGTAAGAATGGTAAAGCAGGAGAATGTTGTTGTTTCTATAAGGATACTAAGCATGAGGAGTATGATAAGAAGATTAAAGAATGTTTGAAGAATTTGGCTGAGAAATTGAGTGACAAAGATATTCAATGTAAACTTAGTGGTGATAGTACTACGGATTGTTTAATGTGTTATTTGTGTCTTTTAAAGCATAAAATGAATGAATTGAAGGACGCATGTAATGTTACCTCTGGTGGTGGTAATGGATTTAATTTGAATCAGACATTGCAGAATTTGCCTAAGAATATCATAGCTGTGGTCAAAAAGATATGTGGTAACACAACTACTCCTGCTAAGGCTTGTTGTGAGAAGTGTACCAATGGTAAGTGTTCTGATAATGGAAATTGCAAATGCAACGATGATTGCTGCAAGGTCAACGATCGCTTCTCTAATTTTACGAAATTCCTATTAGGGACGAATTCTACTACATCTTCTACTGAAACTACTAATAATTGTAAGACTATTGCGAAAACATTGACGGATTTGAATACGACGTTGAAAACATTTGTTGGTGAGAATGGAGCTCGGAATGGTGAGAGTAATGGGTGTAAATGTAATAGTGACGGCACTGATAACTGCAAAAATAAATGTTGTTGTGGTTCAGATAAGTGTTCTAAAAATAACGGATGTAAAGAAAATAAACCAATTAGTATATTATCCTGCGTTATAGAGTGCGGATTGAAGGGTATTAAAAATCGGTCTGAGAATATTGTTCAACATATAACGAAAATAGTTGATTGTTTGAACTGTATTGATAAAAAGATGAAGTGTTTGAAATGTAATTATGATACATTACATGAAAGTATATGTAAATTGGGGAAGTGTGTGAAGAAAGATACGGATTGTCTAAGAGGGAAGATATGCAACTTAAAGACAGCAAAAGTGGATAATCAAGGGAAATTTAATGCAGTAATTAAGACGTCTAGTGCAGTACTTTCTGATATTTGTGGATATTGATGGAAGGAGATGATAATATATACAACGTCTATGTGGCACATGATGTTGTATCAGGTTGATGATATTTATATGAAAATATCTGTTACATCATCAAGTGTATATAATTCTTCCATAAGATTTCCATTATTCCACATGAAATTAATAGTTTTTTATCTACACATTATTGAGATTCATCCATTACACATGTTATAATGACACATTTACACTACACACTACTATACCCTCTACTCCTCATACCTCATATATTTGATATAATGACCTTATAGTACCTTAAGTAGTACCTCCCTCTTGATGACAGTTGATACAGGATGAAATATATGATGAAATATATATTGATCTATAGATACTTGTTGATTACATGTGATAATGAGGAGGATTAACGCGTCATTGGAGTGTTGTTATTACTACTCTGAGATTCCTGAGGTATATCATATTATTACAAGAGATTCTTGACAGATACTTGAGAGATAGTTTATTGAGGGTATGAGGGTACTTATTAGAGGAGGTATAGGGACTTTACTGATTATATACCTATAGTTACTAGATACTATACTGAGAGTATGAGGGTACTTTACTGACTTCAAGTAGACCTCATTCCCACACTTAACATACACTTAACACACACTTTATAGACCTTATGTAGATACTTTATAGATACTTAACATACACTTTATACACACTTACTAGACCTTATGTAGATACTTTATAGATACATATTAGGTACTTTATAGATACTTAACATACACTTTATACACACTTACTAGACCTTATGTAGATACTTTATAGATACATACTAGGCACTTTATAGATACTTAACATACACTTACTAGATACTTTAAGGACCTTGAGTAGATACTTTACCTAGGCTTAACTGAGACTTCACTCATCATATGTACAACATAATACACACTTGATGTACATTATTTACAGAGTATTAGAAGAGTATTTACATGACTTCTAGAGTACCTTTATGTTATTCCCACAGACTTAACACATACTTTATGTTACTTATACATTACTATTATGTACTTAAGGTTACTTACAGAGTATTCCCACACACTTTAGGTTATACTTAGGTACTTCACACATTGTTCCCAGATACTTTAGGTTACTTATACAGTATCTAGAGTACTTATACAGTATCTAGAGTACTTATACAGTATTCCCACAGTATCT
>JAIQCW010000036.1:0-11911 GCA_020283715.1 Cytauxzoon felis
GTTCCTCCGGGTAGAATTCTCTGTTCTTAGGGGTTGATCATTTTCGTTCTTCCTGGTTAACGCCACGATCTCCGGGAGTGGCATCACCCTTCAGGGATAGGTAAACAGAAGAGCTGACGGCAGGATGAAAAGAGCGTCTGCAGGACGACCTCAGGTGGAAGCTGTCTGCAAGACAACGGTGGAAGAGATGCGGATTAGACCTCGAGTGGAGGTGAAATTTCATGTATATGTAGTGGTTATGAATAATATAGGGTATAAAAGGATTACCAAGAGTAAATGTATATAAGAGATTACCACAATTATGTTGTATATGTATGTTAATTGGTTCAATGTTAGAGATAAGTTTAATAAATATTGGTGCATATAATATTGATATAAAAAAAGATAAAAATGAATGAAAATGATAAGAAATGGAGTAATAATTGTTTAGAGGTAATGAAATTTTATTATTATTTCATATCAAATTAACAGATGATTTCTGTACGTTTAGATCATTTAAATGAAAAATATTTTATAATTTTAAATAATTTTTATAATAAACATCAAGTAATTATTGAAATTTTTATATTAAAATCATTATTTATTCATTAATTTTTATAGATTTTGGATAATAAATTAATAAAATTACATGATATCATTAATAAATTATACTCTTTTATTGATAAATACTCAATCGATACATCACAACTCAATCATACCAATAAAGTCAATCATACAATCACACACTTTAAAATCACTTCACAAAATGTATGCTCTATCCATTACTAATTCCATCTCCAATCGAGGTACAATCATCTGTTCCCACTCGCCGTTCCACCTTAGGTCGTCTTCAGACAGCTCCTCTATTTACCTTTCCTTCCAGCTCCCGTAGATCGCTTCCAGGTTCCACCTGAGGTTATAAACCTAATCTCGATGAGATAAGGATAAAGTGATGGAATTCATATAAGTGAAGATAACTCAATGGATATAAATTGGAATGAAGTAAGATTTAGTAAACACAATACAATCATCAAATTCCTTTTCAATGAAGTATTGAGATTAGAAATTCATCCAATATTCATTCCACAATCTTCATGAGTTTCCCCAGAAATTCAGATTTTTCTTCAGAATTTGAGGGTAAAAATGAAGTTAGTGAATTTTAGAGATTGGACCTCAAGTGTAATACCCGTAGCTGATCTCAGGGAAGCGGAGGGGGAAGTAAATAGAGAAGCTGTCTGCAAGACGAAGAGAGTAGGATTGAACCTGAGTGTATTGGTTTATATTGTTATAAAATATTATAGTATATGTGTGATTATAAGGTATCTATTGATAGTGTATTGAAGAATGGTTTATTATCATTGGGTATAAAGGAGGGTATAATAAGACAGCATGATGAATTATTAGAATTGGATAAACGTTATAATAAACTTGTAGAGATTATACGACATAATCAAAATAATCTACAACATACCATACAAATCCATACAATCACACTACAAAATATCATCAGCGCTATTCAACACGGTAATTTTACAACCATATTTCACCTCCACTCGAGGTCCAATCCAACTTTCTTCATCCTGCCGTCAGCTCTCCTAATTCACTCCCCCTCAAGCTCCCATAGATCGCTCTCGAGTTTTCCACTTGAGGTTACATCCTTATTACCATCTTCGCCACGATCTCCGGGAGTGGCATTACCGTTTACGGGGAGTCAATTGGAAAAGCTGACGGCAGGATGGACCTCAAGTGGGGAGGCCTCCACGACAAGTGGCAACAGTGTTTGTAACCTCAGGTGGAAATCATGGGGGTAATGGGGTTTTTTACCCCCATACACAACAACATTTATAAAAACTGGAGATGTTGTTTTGGGTACATTGCAATATATATTATGAATATTATAGAGATATACCATGTTATTTCTGTATATAATATATTCATTTATAGAAACATCAAAGGTAAAGAGCTGTTTCGATACTTATATGCTGGTATGTATTTACATTAGATGATTTCAATTCTTTAGCTTAAAGTTGCATATCAGGATGAGATTAAAAGGTTGGATTGATTGAATTGATTGTACTAATTATATTATAGTAAATTTAATGACATTAAAGAGCTGATTCAAATGGAGATTCAAAAGATTAGAGATTCTAGAGAAGAATTTGAAGATTTAATGCTTACAAAATTAGAAAATTCAAGTGAGTAGTTTATATTAATATAAAATTTGTTTAAATATATACTTTTAGTGAATAATTTTGAAAAAATTGATGTATTCCAAGAAAATATTGAGATAATTTGAATTTTAGAAAATTTTTTTACATATTTCAAGACAATATTGAATTATAATTTAAAAAATATATTACAATATTAAAGATTTTATATAATATATTGAATATTGTTTATATATTTCATTGTGTGTGATTTGATTCTATTAACATTTAGTGAGTAGCCAATATATAAGAGATGATCTACCAGTTTTAGACATTTGATATTGACAACACATTTTTATAATTGATTTTAATGAATGTAGAAAAATAATAAAAATCTTACTACCTGTCCATAAAACGGCATATACTAATGTACCTAAGACATATATAATTTGTCTTTGCATTGTTAATTAATAATATAGAAAGAATATGATATAGGAGAGGTGAATTGATATTATATAATATATAAATGATTTATATATATAGAGAGAGAGATTTAACACATCAATAAATATATGGTGCAATGTGTAAATAAATATATTAAATGTAATAATTTATAATAAAATATATATATATTGTATTTTTAAATTTTATATATTATAATATTTATATTGAAGATTGATTACTATTGGATTTTTATTAAGGATTAATTATCATTGGATTTTTTTATTGAAGATTAATTATCATTGGATGTTATTAAGGATTAATTACTATTGGATTTTTTATTGAAGATTAAATTTAGGAAAAAATTTTTTAATAAATTTGAAATATTAATGAAATTTTATATAATTTTTGTTGATTTTATTATATTAAAAAAAAGAATCCAACTATGGAAGATTCTAAATTTATATTAAAATTATTTTTTCTATATATAAAATAATTGATTATGATGTAGTTGTATGTTTAATATTATTATTAGGTGTATATTATTGTTATATTTTTAGATTCATAATTTCAATTGATTGAAATATTAAATCAATTTAATATTTATATTGTATTAAATATACAATGTATAAATTATTTTACAAATGGAAGTAGATAATATTGATGGTAAATTGAATTCATTATTTACATATAAAGATTGGTTAAGAGCTCATCAATCTGATATTATTTATAAATATAGTTATAAAGGAAATTATAATTTAAATAATGATTATAATAATAATAATATATTAAATGATGATGAATTTTTTGTAGAGAATTATAAATTATATTTAAATCATGATATATTAAATGATGTTAGAAATAGAGGTCTAGAACCATGTACATTAGGTGATGTATTATTAAAACGTAATAAATTTTGGGCTAAAACACAATTAATACATTCAACAGCACGTGATGATTATATAAAATATAAAAATTTATATCATAATCAATTTGAATCTTATAATAAATCAGCTGATGGATGGATTAATGAAAATATACATAAAGATAAATATAGTAGAGTAATTAAAACTACAATTATAAAAAGAAATGATGATAAAGTATGGAGTAATGTTATATTTTGTCCAAATTTTAAACCTGGTGGTGAAATTGTACATAGATTTTCACGTAGAAGTGTTAAATTATATAAACAATTATATGATGTTATAGTTAAAGGTTGGGTACATCCATCATTAATAATATGTGAAATAACAGATGCTACACATCCTGTTAGATTTGCAACACCACCAAATAATGATTGTTATACTGCTATATATAATGGTCCTGAAATACCATCAAATTCAACAAATCGTATAATATTTGGTGAATATACAGGTATAGTTTATCGTGAAGATTGTATATCTGATTCTGTATTTGAATATGCATTTGAATTAACATTTTCACCAGCATCATGGGTTAATGCTGAATTAGATTTAACTAATGATACAACAACAACTACAACTACTACTATTAAAGATTATAATGGTTGTGTTTATTTACCATCTAATACTAGATTTGTATTAGATTCTAGTATTGCATGTAATGAATTAAGTTTAGTTAATCATTGTCAATCTATTAAAGCATATGGTGGTGAATTTTGGTTACAACCTAATTGTGAATGGCAACAAGTTATATTTGATGGATGGCCACATGTAGTTTTAACATCTAAATTAGGTGTTGGTATTAAACCTGGTGATGAACTTGTTGCTGATTTTGGTGCATTATGGTTTTCTAAAGTTGAAGAAACAGCACATCGTCTACTTCGAAGAGAATTAATTGAATATAGAATTGGTATTAGAAAAAATATTGCAAAGGGACAAAAAATTTTCAAAACACGTTCTTTGGATGATACTGATTTATATCTTACACAAGTTAATTCATCATCTTTTACATGTGCTATCTGTCTAGAAGAAAAGAGAAGTAAAGATTATGGAATAGACCGAGACAGAAACCGAGACCGAAGCGTATGCGGAGGTGAAGGTGAAGGTAGGGATGGATCATCGAAGGGTAGTGATGGATCATCCATCATGGGAATGATGGAAGATGGTTCTAAGGATATGTTGGATGTAACCTCGAGTGGAATGATGAATAATACTGGACCTCAGGTGGAACCTGGAAGCGATCTACGGGAGCTGGAAGGGGAAGTAAATAGAGAAGCCTCCACGGCGAGTGGGAAAGAGGTAGATTGTACCTCAGGTGGAGAACCCGCAGCTGATCTCAGGGAAGCGGAGGGACAAGTAAATAGAAGAGGCCACCACGGCGAGTGGAAAGGACGTCAGGTGGAGAGCCGTCTGCAAGACGAAGGAAGAGGTGAAGATGGAAGACAGGATGGAAGTCTTGATATACCTTCAACCTTTGGTAAATATGACATCATCAATCATCATCCATCTCCTACTACATCATCAATGTGTGCATCACAATTAAAGGATAATAATAACAATTCATCAGATGATGAAGAAGAGGAAGGTGGTATATGTTGTGATGGATGTGATCGTATATTTCATTTAGATTGTCTTAAAGATATAAATATAACAGTACCAAATATATTTTATAAAAATAAAAATGGTCAAATATCATGGAAATCTAAACCAATTTTTAATGAATCTATTAATAATTTCACACTTTCTAAATGGTATTGTTGTTATTGTCGATTATTAGCTAAACAAATATTCCTACATGATATAGGTACAGATTATATGCCCAATACCAATAAAATATATAATCATACAAATTTCTATAAAAAAAAATTACATGTCATGAAAATCAATAGTAAAATAATACCATTCGAATTCATCAATCATCATTATAATAATAGAAATATCATAAATGATATACAATCCAACTCTTCTCCACCTGAGGTTACCTCCACCAACGGTCCAACCTCGCGTTCTCCTGCAGAGAGCTCTTCCAATTACCTATCTCTAAAGAGTATAGCCACTCCCGGAGATCGTGGCGGTGATGAAGGTAGTTATAAGACCTCAAGTGGACTACCCGCAGCTGATCTCTGGGAAGCGGAGGGGGAACTAAATAGAAGAGCTGACGGCAGGACTAGACCTCATGTGGAGAGCTGTCTGCAAGACAAGGAAAGGACCTCAAGTGTCGTATGTGATGATAATAAGACTGTAGCATCTAGTGGATTTATGAGGGATGATAGTGGTATGGTGAGTGTGTGTAATGTTGAGGTTAAAAAGAAGAGGCCTGTTGGTAGGCCAAGGAAGAGATCGAATTTAATTAGAAATGGTATAAATTCATCACAACATACTAAAGGTCTATTAAAACAATCATATAATAATACAATCGATGATAAAAATTATATTTATACCAATACAAAATATCCAAATGAATCCAATAATAACTCATCATCCACCTCTATTCCACCTGAGGTTTCAACCAATGATCCCACTCGACATGGAGGCTCTCCACCTGAGGTCCAATCCAACTCTTCTTCCACTCGCCGTGGAGGCTCTTCTAATTACCTATCCCTGAAGGGTAGAGCCGCTCCCGGAGATCGTGGCGGTGTTGAATGTGGTGATGAAAGTAGGGTTAAGGATGTAACCTCAAGTGGAAGTGGACTACCTGGAAGCGATCTACGGGAGCTGGAAGGGGAAGTAAATAGAGAAGGCCGTCTGCAAGACAATGATAGGACCTCAATTGGAGAAGCTGACGGCAGGAATGTATCCTCGGGTGGGGCTCCATGCAATGTGAAAGATGGACCACAGGTGGATGTTCTACAAGATAAAGAAATGTCACAGAGTACAAATAATGATGTTCAATCTTATAAATCGCTTCAGATAAAGAGAGAGATGAAGCGTCCTGGTAGGGGTAGACCACCTACTAGACGTAATAAGGAAATTGAGAATGAGAATATATTAGATGAGAATAAGAATATAATAAATATAGATAGAGAATATAAAAAAGATAATGATGATGATAAATTTATTAATAGAACAACACCATTTGATAATTGTTTAAATGATTATTTAACATGTCGTTATTTAGCTGGTATGTGGCAATTAGAACCATTTGCACAATTTGGTGAATCATTAAGAGTATGTGTTGATTGTTATAGAAATTCAGGTCCAAAAGCAAATATATATATATGTAGGATATTAAAAAGACATTTATCTGGTAATTATGATCATCCACAAAATCAAACACCAAATCAAATTAGAGAATCTATATTAATAGCATATGAACAACATGTACAATTTTTATTAAGATTATTAGTATTAAAAAATATATCTATAGAATTTATGGTAAAATTATGTTGTCATTTTATATCTAGACAATTATTTTATTATCGTAATGAAATACAATCATCATTACCATTCCCTACAGATTTTATTACATCATTAGATAATAATAATAATAATAATAATAATAATATTAATCCTAAATTATTTATTAATAATAAATATTTAAATAAAAAAGATAAAAAATTATTAAAATCACATTTAACTTCATTTGTTAATGCTATATCTAATACACTTTCATATACACCACAAGTTGATTCTATAATTAATTATTCTTTACTTAAACATATGGGTGTATTTACTGATGAATTCATTAGATTAGTTAATTGTGATAAACTTATAGAATATCTTAATGATCTTACAATCTATATGTCTTATAATGGTGATCAAGTTCCATCACAAGTACAATCTATGCTATCAAAAGATGAACTCGATCGATTCCTACTCTTTAGACATCTAACTAAATCTTCATCAGCTTTCTATCATATACAACAAAATACACATAAAAATAATGATTATAATCATAAAAGAGGTAGACATAAACAACAATTTAATAATTTTATACCACTACTCGGTATCATACCAGGAAAATCCACAATCTATCGCAAATTCTCTGATGGATACTACCAAGGTTTGTTTTAAATCTACTCCACTCGAGGTCCAATCCACTCCACCTGAGGTTACATCCTCTGTTTCCACTAGGCGTGGTGCCTCTTTTAATTACCTATCTCTAAAGAGTAAAGCCACTCCCAGAGATCGTGGCGGAGATGAAGGTAGTGATGAAGTTAGTGATGGATCATCCATCATGGGAATGATGGAAGATGGTGCTAAGGATGTGTTGGATGTAACCTCAAGTGGACTACCCGCAGATGATCTCAGGGAAGCGGAGGGGAAACTAAATAGAGAAGCTCCATGCAATGGAAAAGATGGACCTCAAGTGGAGAGTCTATAGTAATATATGTATATTATAGGTATAATAATGGCATGTAATGAGTATGATGGTATATATACATCATTTAAGGTTGAGTATAGTGATGGTGACGATGAGACGATGCAGTGTGATGATTTATTGGAGGAGATATTTATGAATTTTAGAATGGCCGAGAGGATAGTGACGGAATTATCACCGAATGATATAAGAAATGAGCAATTAATGAGGCATTTGGGATATTCAGATGATGGTGTAGGGACGAAACATGTAGCAAATAGATTACGTGACAGTTTAATTTATTCGTTAATGTCACCAAAAGTTCATACTAGTAGGGATTACATTGATATTTTAGGTAACAAGAAAATTAAAATATTTGATAGAGATAATGGTATTCGATTATACCATGATGATGAGTTACCATTTTAAATAGTGTATTATATAAATTATCGAAATTGATAATATTGAGGAAATAATTTTAATAGCACATGTATATATATGATATAATTTAGTATTCAACGGTAGAACTTTTTAAAATATAATTAATTACATTCAGTTATCATTATAATATGTCATTTTAAATATTGAGTTGATGATGTTATCTATTCACAATACTCCATATATATTCTGATTCACATTAATATATATCCATTAATATAAATATATATCAATTATATATACAATACATTTATATTTCATGAGTTTTACTAGTGGAAATGCATATTGATTATATTATTAAAATACATTACATTAATATAATTATATTTATTTATATATCATAGTGTTAGATATTCTATACTTTAATGTAATATTATTACAAGAATAATTTATTTAAGTAAATTACACCATTGAAATATTAACATTAAAACAATTTAAATAATACTGTGATTTTAATTTCATTTCAATTTGGCTCTATAATATTTAATAGAAGATTATAATAATACAACAGTTACAAATGATGCACTATATTTGCTGAAATATTATTGATACCATCACATGATTATGTATTACTAATTCTACATTGATTAATTTACATTTTATTTGTATAAATTACTATTTAAACAACTTAAATATTAAAATAGAAATGATTCAATCTACACGACTAAAATTACAATTTTTTATAACATTATTAAAGATAATATAGTAAAATATATCAATTATCTTTCATTATCATTAGTAATATCATGTTAATTTATAATTTCAAAGAATTTCAATTTTGTGAGTTACACCATAATATTGTAGTGGATGTGGGTAAACCCTATAAATTAGCAGGCTGAAAGTTGGTAAATTAAAAAGGAAACTAATATTCCAATTTTAATCCATATATACTATAATAGTTTATAAAACTAGAATAGTTTTCTAGAAAATTCACTAATTCTCATAAATTTATGCCAAAATTTCTCAATTTATATCTGATTTCCCAAATGATGGTAATGGGAACATTTTTTCCAGTATTAATTCCAGTAAATGTTACATGTAACATATTTTATACATCATTAACATCATTATACTAGTACATTTAAGACTATATTATAAAGTATTTGTTTACACCTGTGATTAAATTTTAATTACGTGTCTTAAATTGTTATGAAAGTTACTGGTTCCAGGGGAGATTGTTCATTTGATCATTGCTACATATAAACTAATTAAACACTAATTAATCCCAAACAATAGCTGTGGATTAGGTAATTACAATGAAAATACGGGACTGAGTTTACACATTTGGAGTTTTTCAGAATATACGATAATGAACAGAGAATTTGTTGTAATTTGGTGATCATTTTATTGAAATAACTGAATAGAGTTGATTAGAATATAGAAATGATATCATAAATTGATTGCACATGTGGATGGATGTGTAAAGTGGCATGTGTAAGGGTGTAGGATGAAGTATATTTTAATAAGAACAAAGATGGCTAAGGGCAATGATAAAGATTTGGCCGTTGAAAAACTACAAAATGCCTTGTTAAAATTACCTAAGGATGATTTGGTTAAATTACTGAAAAATACGTACCAGGCAATGCGTATAAAGCACAGTATACCTTATGAGAAGAAATTGGCACAGTTATCGAATGAGAATACAAATCATACTGGATATACTAAAAATGTTACGAAAAAGTCAGTTAAATCGGGAGTAAATGTAAAAAATGTGTCGAGTAAAACTAAAGTTACGAGATCATCAAATGAAGCTGAACAAGTGGTTGATGAAATCGAAAAGGATGATCAAGATACGCATGAAAATATGTATACAATAGATACGAATGCAGAAGAGCAGCCTACATTCCGTAAAGTTGATGTAGATGTGCCTCAATTGGATTTATCACTTGTTAGATGTAGAGACGTCAAGGAAGAGCTTCGTTGTAACAGTGACGACGGTAGGGTGTTTAGATTGTCTAAAGATAAAGATGAAATTGTTCAAACTCCTACATTTTCCCCTAGATGTTTAAAGGATGAAGATGTTCAAGTCGATGAGAGAGTTGTGTACAATGTTCCTATTGAAAATCCGGGTAGTGGTATGATAAATACAAGATTTGAATCCAGGCCATTAATGAGTGATGTAAAGGATGATTTGAAGGGTAGGGGTGAGATGTTGTATGGTAATTACAATACGATTCGTATGATGGGAGTTGGTAGTGATGCTGGTGATTGTGGAATGGATATGAACGGTGTATATTATCAGCAGCAGTATCCGCAGATTATGTATCCTCATGGTACTCATTATATGAATTCAGTTGGTGGTTATTATCCGGGATCGAATCAGATGAATTATAGTAATCAATATATACCACAGTATAATATGATGCCATATGTTCGTAAGATGAATGTTCAGCGTCCATTTGGTGTACGTAGTCGTTCATTACAGCGTTTATAATTGATATTTAATATATTATTAGAATAGATTTATAATGTGTTATTATAATTGCCCACGATGTGCATATAGTATTAATGATGTGAGTATTAATATTTATATATATATTATTTAATGGAGATGAATTGAAATTAATATTTAATTGTGATGGATGATGTTGGATTGGATGAGATTGGAGATGTAATAGATGGCGGTGATTTATTTAATATAGATGAAGGCTTGATTGAAAAGATTGATGATTATGTATATAATAATGAACATGGGATGAATAATAATGGACATTTACTTGTAAATAATAAAAGGATTATAGAAGTTGAGGATGTAATGACACCCACATTGAATGTAACGAATGGTAATGATAGTTTGTCAGATGATGTAAACAAGTGCCTCAATTCACATCAAAATAGGACGAAGAGTGACGAGTATTTACGTCTAAACACTAAAAGGATTATAGAACTTGATGATATAATGACACCGACATCAACAATAATAAATAGTAATAATTCACAATTAATATCATCAAGTATAATAGATACATCTAGTAGTGATGAAGAAGATGATAATAATGAAGATATAGATGAATGTATAATTTGTAGTGAGATATTAAATAGTAATTTAATAACAGAGGTTGGTATATTAGATAATTGTGGACATATATTTTGTTTTAAATGTATTAAAGAATGGTCAGATCGTGCAAATTTATGTCCATTATGTAAAGGTAAATTTAATTTTATTAGAAAAATACGTTGGAATTTAATAGAAGATTTATTAATTAATAAAAATATACATAAAAAATTAAAAAAGTTAAAAAAAATCGTTATAAAGGTATAAGATATTTAACAACAAAAAATAATAAATGGTTTACATTATTACCATCAAATTTAATACAAGTTGATGATAAAAATTTAAATGATGATCAAACACAAATTGATATTGCTACTGGTTGTGATATATGTGGTAATGATACAAATTGGGATCAATTATTATTATGTGATGGTTGTGATCATGGATTTCATACATATTGTTTACAACCACCATTAAATAATATACCAGATGGTGATTGGTATTGTATATCATGTAGTAATAATAGAAGAAATTATAATCGTAGAATACATAATCGTAGTGTATCTACATCAATTAATTTTTTATTTAATAATGATACACAACAACAACAACAACATACAACAAATAATCGTACAAGATTATCTACATCTATCAATAATACTACTACAAACACTAAAAGAAAACGGAAAAA
>JAIQCW010000038.1:0-29541 GCA_020283715.1 Cytauxzoon felis
AGTGAATTGGAAGAGGGCTCCACGCCGAGTGGAACAGTGGTTGTAACCTCAGGTGGGTTGGATTGGACCTCAGGTTGAGGATCTTCATTTAATTGTGTGTTATTTATGATATCATTGATAGATTTATCATCTAGTAGGCATTTGACATTACCATTATCATCCTTGTAGTAGAAATTTTCTATATTTGTACAGAGTGCGATTTTATGTTTACATTTATAAGTATCTGCCATTGTATTTACTGGTAAATTCTTAAATACACCATACTTTCTCCATAATTCGGGTGTAATAAACTCATCTAGTGGTATACCTGTGTCACGCATTTTAAATGCAATTTGTCTTAAACGCCAAAATAATTGTTTCAATAATCTATTGTAGCGCATCTGCTCACGTAAACGCCAATATGTTTGTAAACGTTTCAATGTATACTTTCTATCAATAAAGTTCTTATTCTCTAATGGTTTATTTACAATGCGATCAAAATATGTAACCAAATCTGAAGTCACATCACACATCTATAAAAAATTTACATCAATATATGAAATTATACTTCATTAAACTTACATGTTCCTTTTCTATCCTTCTTAATTCTTCAATTTCATTAAGTAATGCCGCTTTAAAATCATTGTCTGTATTAAATATCTTCTCCAGCTCTTCAGGTGATGTATCATCTTTCATAAGCTTAATAAGCTTTGCGATATAACCATGACGTAATAAATTAATCGTTGGTTCCACAGGTATAACGGTATATTCTGGAGGTGAACCAAAATGATCTTGTACATTACCATAATATAGTGTAGGTGATGGATATATAGCAGAAGGTCTTGTCTTCTTAGGTCTATTCCTAGAAAATTTTCTAGCACCTTTTAATTGATTCCTTTTAGCAAACAATGAATCAATTCTTACATTCTCTACTATAATATTATTAACAATAAAACCATCTACAATACTTAATATACATATTATATAAACGGTGAAAAACACCCTAAACATTGAAATTACTCACATTATATACATGTAAAAAATTATTAAAAAAATATTATCATCTCATAAAAAGACATCACCATCACATACTATACACACCATTCCACTTCCACCCGAGGTTGTCTTGCAGATAGCTTCCTATATTTAGTTGTCCCTCCGCTTCCCTGAGATCAGCTACGGGTATTCCACTTGAGGTCCATTAACTATATCATGTTCTTCCGGGTAGATTTTCTGTTCTTAGGGGTTGAACATCTTCGTTCTTCCGGGTTAACATCGCCACGATCTCCGGGAGTGGCTTTACTCTTTAGAGATAGGTAATTAGAAGAGGCACCACGCCTAGTGGGATCAATGGTTGTAACCTCGGTGGAACGGCGAGTGGAAGACACATCGTGTAGACTTCACCTCACTCATACTTCGTTCGTCTCAGTCATTACATTCCTTCGAGTAATATATGTTATGAATTAGATGAAATGGTGTTCGACATTGGTATAGAATTGGTATGCTTTATTGATGGTTGTCATATTATTATGAATTTCATCTAATGATAGATTGATTTTATGATTATGTAATAGATTATCGAATTTATTAATAAATAATTGAAGATTATCAAGTTTGATATTAATATAATGTTTAAATAATTTATGAGATTCTAATAATAATAATTGTTGTAATTTAATATAATTTTGTTTTTTAAGATTATATTCATCTTGTAATTTTTGTAATTTTAATTTGCGATTTTCTAATGTTCTTTTTAATTTTGGTATTATAGAATTAAATATTTCAATATTTTTATCATTAATAAAAAATTCACGATTATTAATAGCAATTGATTGATCATTTGTTAAATTATTATTAATAAATGGTAATATATAATTTATATTCTTATCAATACCATATTTTTTCTTATTATCAATATTATAATTCATATTAGCATTCTCTATCAATTTCTGAAAATCTGTCTTTATTAATCGCCTTATACTACCCATATCATCCACAGATGAACCACAATCAGATGCAGCATAACCACTCATTGAATTCATCTCTATATCATCCTCATCAATCTCTTGTCTAGATTCCAATCCACTCGAGGTTACATTCCTGCCGTCAGCTTCTCCACCTGAGATCTTTCCACTAGCCGTGGCGGCCTCTCTATTTAGTTGTCCCTTCGCTTCCCTGAGATCAGCTGCGGGTTCCACTTGAGGTCCAGTACTATTATTCACTCCACCATGTCTTCCCACTGCCGTGATGGCTTCTCTATTTACTTCCCCTCGACTCCCATGGATCGTCTCGGAATCTTCGCCACGATCTCCGGGAGTGGCTCTACCGTTTACGGGGAGATAATTGGAAGAAGGCTCCACGCCTAGTGGAACGGTGGTGGTAACCTCAGGTGGAGGATTGGATATTGATTGTATATGTGTATAATCATTTGGAATGATATTTCTTCTGATTGATAGATTGGCTAAGGATGCGATAGATGGTGGTATATTGAGATAATTATCCAGGAGGAGATTTTTTTTGAAAATATTGGTATTTTTTTCATCTTTTTTATGTACAGATGTATATTCATGTGGTTGTCGATATGTTGACAATACAGTTTCTTCAGTGAAGTCTATACCACCCATTATGAATGCTTTACGATTATCTAATTCGATATTGATATTATTCCTTAGTAATTCATTAGAATATGCTTTTAACATATCATTACTATAAGATTCATAAACATCTTTAAATGATAATGGTATAACAAGTACATCACAATGACAAAGATAAGTCTTGAATACATTAATTAATGAACCTATACCATCATAATCAAATAATTTTTTAAGCCATTTTGATTGATTTAATTTTGATATTACTACATTACGTTGAATACCTTTCATTTGTAATGTAGCTATTAACATTTCTAATAATTCATTTAATTTTTTATATACACGACGTCTTAATGGTTTTATTATACTATGTGGATGTAATGCAAATAATACAACTTCATCTGAACCTAATGGTTTAACATTAGGTTGTATAGTACGAACTATAGATCCTTCTTCATTTCTTAAATTCAATGGTCTTGGTATAGAAAAATATTCTCTAGGTGTAGTTGTAACACGAGGAGTACCCATTATACGTGATGAACTCGGTATACGAGATGCACTAGCCATATTTGATGGTACAATACGAATCTGAGGACGAGGTGTTGTTTCCATCATCTTCAAATGGTATTATAAAGATGAATCTACAAAGCTAACAACTAAAAATTACAGTACTTTGATCCTACACATATCAATTCACCGTTAGATCTCAGTTATACTGGGATTTTCGTTACGTTCAAGGTAATACCTCAAGATAATAAAGCCTATCGCAATAAAAATAAGTGAAAGGTTGAAGGAATAAAAGAGCATTTTAAAGCAAAATATCAAATTTATACCTGAAAAATTTTCAATTTTTTCCAAAAAATATCCACCTTGAACTCCAATGAAAAAAATTAACCTCAGTTTGCGTGTGTATCCTTGATCTTACCCCTGGACAACAAAATATTAATTATGTTGTACTTTATTTCACTACCTTTATATTACCTTAGATTAAATACAGTTCTTACTCCTGTATAATAAAATAATAATTACGTTCTTCCGGGTTGAAGTCGAGAATTTACATCAATAGACATACCTCAGATGGTACGAGTCAATGTACTGAGGTGTAACTATAGTAGATGATACCTACTACCATCAATAGTAGTAAAATATAAAATTTAAATTAAATTAACATTAAAGTCATTCAATATTTATAGTGTCCGATTCTTCAGCCATTGTATGCGCCATTTGTTGTAACAATACCTCATTGCCATTTTTACTCTCGTGTAACAACTTCAATATAGCAGTATCAGTCCTAGCAGATAATATCTCCCTTTTGCGATTCAATTCCCTCTTCAAATCCCAATTTTGACGACGAGGTCTGACCAACGACAAAACATCCTAAAAAATGGTGATGTTTGTTAATAATAATTAAAGTAAACTAACTTCCGACTCATAATCATTTATAATTTCATCAATTTGTTCATTGATCATAGCCTCGATGGTATTATAGTCTTCAATTGTAGACTTGTACAAACGCTTCAACTTCTCATCACGTGGTATGTAATTACGAAATATTATACCACGGAATTCTTCATCTAATTCATCCTCCATTAAATATCAATCACCATAGGACTCAATGATACTTCTAATAATGATAAACCCATACTCGTACTACCCAACTCCATATACCCTACCCTCTCCAATGATATTATACCATAGTACTATATTATTATAAAAATTATACTCGATTAATATTTTATTTATTTATTATGAATATAAATTTATATAATCCATTCCACTCGAAGTCCAATCCAACTCTTCTTCCACTCGCCTCCACCTGAGGTCGTCGTCTTGCAGACGGCCTTCTTTATTTACTTCCCCTCGGATTCCCGTAGATCATCCTCGGTATTATGTTAACCCGGAAGAGCGAAGATATTTAACCCCTAAGAACAGGAAATCTACCCGGAGGAACAGACACCATCTTCGCCACGATCTCCGGGAGTGGCTCTACTCTTTAGAGATAGATAATTGGAAGAGGGCTCCACGCCTAGTGGGAAGACTTCAGATGGAAAAGCTGACGGCAGGATTGAACCCCAGGTGGAGTGATATTTATGATAATTATGTATAAACATACGGTGAGTGTTTGTCCTTTGGATAGGTATTCATCCTATATGAATGTTATATGTAGGGGTTGTTATCTTACATTGAGTACATTATAATTATTGATTGTTAATTTGGTATTATAGATATCATTACAGAATGTACCGACTTTGATTTTGATATGGAATTTATTATTTGATGGTGCATCTATAGTCCATTTATTATCATATAATAATAATCCTTGTGTATTATTACATTTTGATACATGTGCATGATGTTCCCATCCATAATATATACCATGATGATTAGATTTTATTAGACCTGCATCTATAATTGAATTATTTGAACAATTTCCATCCTGACAGAATGATATTTTAATATCTTTTAATTGTTCTTCAACTTTATAATTATTACAAGTTATACCATATAATGTAAATATACCACCTGTTGTATGTTTTATATCTTCTAATTCTTCTACTGATAATATTTCTATCCTAACTTTATTAACCATACGATATACATCAAATTCATATCTTAATTGATCATTCAATTCAAATATCTCATTTGTACCATCAGGAAAACTAAATGATACAGATGTAGCCCTTAATGAACCACGAGGTTTAAAATGAAAATAACGTAATTCAACCATATAATCAAAATCACGAGATATAAATTCACCAACCGTATGACCATTAGATGTCACCCAACCAGTCCTATCATCACCTATTATACCAAAACCCTCATCACAACCAGAATATTCTATAGATTATATATATATATCAACTTGAAAATCAATCCAACTCTCCTTTCCACTCGAGGTTCTACCTGAGGTTACGTTCCTGCCGTCAGCTCTTTTAATTACTTCCCCCTCCGCTTCCCTGAGATCAGCTACGGGTTCCACTTGAGGTCCATTAACAAGATTTCGTTCTTCCGGGTTGACATTTACTGTTCCTCCGGGTAGAATTCCTGTTCTTAGGGGTTGAACATATACGTTCTTCCGGGTATACATTATACCGAGGATGATCTACGGGAATCCAAGGGGAAGTAAATAAAGGAGCTGACGGCAGGACGAAGAGAGGTTGGATTGGACATCAGGTGGAGAAGATATTGATTAATAATTATGGACAAACCATTGAGTGAGGATGAGGATACGCATTGTTGTTTATTGAGTTTGAGTATATTGACATCACCTTTACAAAGTCCATTATATATAGCGGGTGTGATGAACATAAAGTATGATGTATCTATAGGTACTGTAACATTAACAATTCCTTTTTTATATCTTGAAGTATATAATGTAAATTCTATTTGAGTTGATGCATATTCTTGCTAAGAGAAATTTTTAATAAACAAATGACTCAAACTTACACAATAATTCCCTATACCATAAATCGATACTAAATCAAATGTATTCTCAAATGGTACATTATCTTTATTTACCTATATGATTATCGTATTAAAATAAACTATACTATATATACAACATTATAACCTCTACCGAAGGTTATATAACCTTTCTACCTGAGGTCCAATCCTACTCTCATTTCCACTCGCCGTGGCGGCCTCTTCTATTTACTTCCCCTCGGATTCCCGTAGATCATCCTCGGTATAATGTCTACCCGGAAGATCGAAGATGTTCAACCCCTAAGAACAGGATAATCTACCCGGAGGAACAGACATCCACCTCTGCCACGATCTCTGGGAGTGGCTATACCCTTTAGGGATAGGTAAATAGAAGAGCTCCATGCAATGGCAAATAGAGTAGGAGTGTGACCTCAGGTGGAGTGATATTTATGATAATTATGTCTAGACATACTGGTATGGATTTGCTAGAGGTTGGTAGTGCGATATAGATATATGAATCATTAGAGACTGAGAATGTGATATTATTTTCGATAGGTTTACTGATAGTTCTGATTAATTTTGATCCGATGAATTTATTTGGTATATCAGCAATGATAAAATTTGAGGTATCATTGAATGCTTGTGCACCATTTTCTAATAATGCTCTATAATATAAAATATAATTATATATAATATAAAAGATACAATGTATAATATTGTCCTTTAAGACCACTAATTTTTAATGTTGTATATTCTGTTGAACTTTTATAAAAATATTCTGGACTTATAACTTCTTCATTTATAGTATTAGATGACCAACTTAATATAATTTTAGCTATATTAGAATTATAATATTTTAATATTTTTTGATGTGAATATTCAATAACTATAGGATAATGTTTACCACCAATTAAATATATAGGTTGTGATTTAAGATATAAATTCATAGTTTGTCTACCATTTAATGGTAATGTATTAATTGAATTATAATTACCATCAAATAATAAATCATCATAACCATTTGATATTATAATTTCATTATCTATAAATAATCTTATATTACAATCAGATTTTATATAAAATATATAATTATCTGTTGATGGTATTTTAATATATCCTTCTATCCTTAATGAAAATGATTCATGTAATATACCATCTATAGGTATAAAATCTTCCCATATCATATTTATATTTGAATGATCTATAAAACCAATTGCTGGACCACGAAAATATGGATTATTAAAATAACTACCACGTAAACCATCATAATTATCCTAAATAATTATTTATTTATAATATATTATAACATACAAATGCATCATAACCTCTTATTATAGAACAATTCTTACGATTATTTAATGAAATATTCCTAGTCACTTCTACTTCATCTATTAATGATCTTCTCTTCTCCTTCAATATTGATACAGATGACAAATTCGCAACTAATTGCTCTATAGCTCTCTCTATACCCCTTATCATCGTTTCCATAACATTCAAATCATTAATATAATGTGATTCATCTCTACCGCAGACTTCTTCATACTTCGCCAATACATTGTCCAAACGCCTAATAATAATAATCATATATATTATAATACAATTATAACATCATATCTAACATATAGAATTCTACATTCATCTTACATATGAAGTTACATTCCTACCCTTCTTCCACTCGCCGTGGAGGCCTCCTTATTTAGTTGTCCCTTCGCTTCCCTGAGATCAGCTACGGGTTCCACTTGAGGTTATAATCTAATCTCAGCGAGATAAGGATAAAGTGACGAAAACCATGTTTGGACGGATATCTCAATGAATATAAATTGGAATCAAATGAGGATGAGTAAATTCAATACAATCATCAAATTCCTTTTCAATGAAGTAGTGAGATCGAACATTCATCCAATAATCATTCCACAATCTTCAGTATTTTCCCCAGAAATTCAAGATTTCCTTCAAATTTTGGAGATAAAATGAAGTTAGTGAAATTAGTGAATATGACCTCAAGTGGACTACCCGTAGCTGATCTCAGGGAAGCGGAGGGGGAAGTAAATAGAAGAGCTGTCTGCAAGACGACCTACGGTGGATGTAACCTCAGGTGGAGGATATTTCTGTTATAAATTCATTTGACAAACCTTTCTTCTCGAGCTAGGGACTTTATGGCTTCTTTTAGCTCAATGCTACGTAGTTGTGCAAGAGCCCTAAATTAATATATAATGACATGTTTGTTGTCAAATCTCAATGAATTGAATGGAATTCTTCTCAACTTACGTCGATTTGTCTCGTAGAATATCATAGTCGATGATGCCGGTGCAAAAGTCCCAGTCTCGGATACCGGTACCAATTAGTTGTACCTCTACATAACACCATTCACGGCCAACAGTACCATCTGGTGCTTCAGTAGTGGTACAATCTGTGAATTTATTACCATTCCTTACAAATGCAGCTGCACATAACTGTCCATTAACAGTCTTACGATGTCGTTGACGATACTCCGTTAATTTCTACAAATAAATATTAAACTAATATACATATATACAAACTTGCAATTCTGAGTGATCATAATCACCACTAGTTGGTATGGATACATCACGTGGTAATATAGGCTCTTTAGGTGTAGTGATGTCTAATGGTAATGAATAAATACATATTACACATGTTATATATAAATAGAAAAATAAAAAATTATTATTATACATTGCGATAATTCAACATTATTATTACATCATCTATACATTTAAACTAACAAATCTTCATACACATCTTGTACAACATCACCACATGTACTATGTATACAACCAATAAATTATATCATTATCAAATAGATAAACCAAAATTCATCTCGAAATTAATATGTGATGTTAACTATATTGAATTATCATAATTATATCCATACATTTCAACACTTACCAATTTGAACTCATCAAATGATATCCTACCATCACCGTCAACATCACCCAGCTGTATTGTACGATCCACCAACTGCTGTATCTATAGAATTAATATAAAATCAAACTATTAGAGATCCACTAGAGGTCCAATCCACCTCTTCATCTACTGCCTCATCTTCGCCCTGCCGTCAGCTCTTCCAATTACCTCCCAGTAAACGGTAATGCCACTCCCAGAGATCGTGGCGGAAGTAAGGATAAAATCTCAAGTGTACTACCCGTAGCTGATCTCAGAGAAGCGGAGGGGGATGTAAATAGAAGAGCTCTCTGCAAGAGGAATAATGGCGGTAATGTACTTCAACTGGATAAGGAAGCGTCGATTATAAACTTACTTGAACTTCATTGAGATTATTTCCTACCAATAATTTGAGTGACTTGAATAAATCGGCGTTGGAAATGTATCCATCTTTGTTAATATCGTAAATATCAAATGCGAATTTCGTCTTCTCGATTTCGTCTACAGATTCAGTTAGTCTTGCTAGGCCTGATAACAATTCTATAAATGACACTTCTCCATCTGAATTTTTGTCCAAGACGTCCAACAGTCGTTGTACTAATGGATTCTGATAAAGCGTTATGAAATCGATAATAAAATAACATACATTTTGTAACGTTGCGATATTTAGCAATTGCCTCAATTTAAGGGTATCTGTATTATCTGTATCCAACTGTTTAAACCTTTGATATAACCTTTTAACATCATCTTCATTAAAATTAGCTGCCTGTATTAAGGCATATTGATCATTCAAGTCCATACGATCACATGTATTTCCCATATCCTCTTTAATAGAAATAGAAGTATAATTACTGGCACTTGGAGGTCACATGTAATTCCCACTCCCCTTTAATAGCGATAGAAGCATAGTTATTGGTACCCGCCTAATAGATGAGCAACCCAAATAATAATATTATAAAACTGAATTATAACCACCTTAATATATATAAAATTAGTATACAAATTTCAAACTAGGATATTACCATCTACATCATCTTTAGAGAAACTTCATATGTATCGCGACACCCAATAAATGCCTGTGTATAAGGGTACATAGACATAGTAATTATAAAGTAGTAGTATTTATATGATGGACTGGTAGTTTTAAAATATAAATATATGTTTAAATGTCTATAAATTAGACATAGGTTTCTATTTCAGTGGGTAGAAGTATATTAATTTTTTATGGCTGTGTGATGCATAGTAGTCTTGGAGACTTTGCTATATCAATGAGTAAATTATATAAATCGCATTTGTTAAATTAAGAAAAAAGCATTTTGTTGTATATAAAGTTAATGTAATTCTTGATAATGTTGAAATTTTATTTGTCTATATTGGTGTTTATAACAACATCAATGTGTGAAGATGAGGTTGGTACCCCAAAGAAAGAGTCTAGTGGTACAGATTATAGTTGGGATGAGGCTAAGGTACACGAGAGTAGTCCTACATCCAATAAGAAGGTTTCTGTAACTGAAATTAGTTTTGATTCATTAGTTGATGATCTTGTATGGTGTGGTAACGATCATACTATTGTACTATTAAAGACAAGTTCTGGTAAATTATATCGCTCTAATAATGCTGGAAAACAATGGACTGAGATCACTAGTCTCTTTACTAGTAATTCTAGATCTGAACAATTTCGTGTTGATTCTGTTGTTGTATGCCATTCTGATAAATCTGTTGTAGTAGTAGTAGGTGATGGTAATGTTCATTTTATATCATCTGATTCTGGTACAACATTTCGCCCAATAGGATTTAATGGTAGTATAAATATGTGGTTATTTCACCCTACAAAACCATCATGGGCATTACTGAGTACATGGGAGGGTGATTGTTTGAATAATAATAGTGCTGGTGAAGATTGTACACATACATTAAAAGTAACAAAAGATTTAGGTAGAACATTTCAATTGGTATCAAAATATGTTGCACAATTTAGTTGGGGTGATACTAAAGTAAATAGTGAAGATCGTATATATTATACTAGATATCATATGGAAAGTGGTGATCAACCAAAACAAGATGGATGGAATGATCTTGTTTCATTCAAATATACTGATGATCATGGGGCAACTTCCACTACATTAGTAAATGGGGGTAATAAATTTTTAATATCGGATGGTTATATATTTTTAGCTCAAGTAAATAATACTGTAAAACAAACAGTAAATCTTCTAGTTAGTACAGATAATGCTGTTACATTTAATAAAGCAATACTACCAGTAGAATTAGATGAAAGAAGTTATACCATTTTAGATACCTCTGAAAATGCTGTTATTATACATGTGGGGCATACATATGAAGGTAATGATATCGAAGTTGGTAATGTATACATTTCTGATGCTAGTGGTATTAATTATACACTATCATTACCAAATAATATTAGAGCCATATCTGGTGAATGTGAATTCGATAAAGTCTACTCCATAGAAGGAGTCTATATCGCCAACTTCAGAGATGATTCTGGTGGATACCTCAACCCCAAATATAAATTCAAAACACATCTTGATGATACAATATCACAAATTGAAGCAAAAAAAAATAAAATACCCCATAATAAATTAGAACCCAATATTAAAACAGTAATTTCATTCAATAAAGGTGCAGAATGGAGTTATTTAACACCACCAAAATTTGATTCTAATGGACAACCATATAAATGTGAACAGAATAAATGCTTCCTACATTTACATGGAATTACGCAATTCAAAAATTATGCACCCTTCTACTCTGTAGAAAACGCCATCGGATTAGTACTCGCCACCGGTAATGTAGGAGATCGATTAAGATTCGAACCTTCCGAAGTATGTTGAAACAGTAGATTAATGATTGAAGATATTTCCAACTGAGGTCCAATCCAACTCTATTGCCACTCGTCTCCACCGTTGGTCCTGCCGTCAGCTCTTCTATTTACTTCCCCTTCCAGCTCCCGTAGATCGCTTCCAGGTTCCACTTGAGGTCCAATCACTACACTTCCGCCACGATCTCCGGGAGTGGCATTACCGTCTACGGGGAGTGAATTGGAAGAGCTGACGGCAGGACGAGTTACGTCGGATTGGACCTCAGGTGGAGTAGTCACTTTATTTTTATAATTTCACATTATTCATTTGTTATTATAACTTTTTATAGGTGAATACATTTTTATCTCGTGATGGTGGTTTAACATGGATGGAGATACACAAGGGTGCATATATATATGAGTTTGGTGATCATGGTGGTATGATAGTGATGGCAGAGGATCAGAAGAAGACACGTGAGGTTGTATTTAGTTGGAATGAGGGTGGAAGTTGGTTTGATTTTTCATTGAGTAAGCATGAATTGAGTGTAAATAATATAGTAATTGAACCAACTTCATCATCATTAGAATTTTTATTATATGGTAATAGGAATGGTATAGGTGTATTATTCCATTTAGATTTCTCTGTACTTGGTCAACCATCATGTAAGGGTATATGGTCTATTGATTCATCATCTAGTGATTATGAAACATGGATACCACAAGATAAATATGGTAATCAATGTTTATTGGGTAAAAAAGTTATTTATAAAAGAAGAAAACAGGCATCTGAATGCTTTAATGGTAAAGATTTTAAAAAAACTGTTGATCGTCAAATATGTAAATGTACAAGAGAAGATTATGAATGTGAAGTTGGATTTACTAGAGATATTGGATCTGATGTTTGCAAAATCGATGGTACATATCTAATGAATGAAGGATGCACATCCGCCTCATTCTTCTATACAAATGCATACAGAAAAATACCAGGCGATGTCTGCGTCGATGGATGGATACCCGAAATCGTAGCCGTACCATGCCCACCACACTCACCACTCTCAAGAGGTAATTTTAACCACAACAACTTATTAACCAATCTACTCGATCTACAATCCATTCCACCCGAAGACAATCCACCTCTCCTTCTCTTGCAGAGAGCTCCTCTATTTACTTCCCCCTCCGCTTCCCTGAGATCAGCTACGGGTTCCACTTGGGGTCTCCACTTGAGGTCTATTATCACTAACTTCATTTTCACCTCTAAAATTTGAAGGAAATCCTGAATTTCTGGGGAAACTCATGAAGATTGTGGAATGATTATTTAATGAATTTTAAATCTCAATATCTCATTCAAAAGGACTTTGATGATTGTATCTAATACTAACATCCTCACTTCATTCCAATTTACTTCCATTGGGTTATGTTCACAAACATAGATTTCATCACTTTAGTCATATCTCGGTGAAATAAGGTTTATAACCTCAAGTGGAACCCGAGAACGATCTACGGGAGTTTGAGGGGGAAGTAAATAGATAGGCCGCCACGGCGAGTGGAAGGGAAGGCGTACTGGACCTCGAGTGGAGTATACAACTATCGTTCATTATGTTTGGTTGTTTAAATATTTATTTTACAGGTTCGAAATTGGTGTTGACATTTATATTATTATTGGCGTTTGTGATGACACTAATGGTGTATATAACTCATAATGAGAAGTTGCGTACATTATTTCACAATTATGGTTTCCAGTCATTTGATTATGTGCCTTATTCACCATTGAGTGGTAGAGGTTCATTTAAAAAGTCATTTGGTGGTGGTAGATTTGAGCCTGAATTAGGTTTTATAGATGCAGAACAGGAACATGAGGATCCACCGACATTATTAAATTATTTGGGTGATGGTAACAGTAGCAATAACAACAATCAGAAAAACGAATCTAAAACTATAGAATTATTATAAATTTAATAGCATTTATTATATATAATATTAAATTCATTACAACCAATTCGTCCATGTGTCAGTTAGCCATTTAGGGTATACTCTTTTATACAATGCCAAACATACTATATCATCCGGCTGTATATAATCACTAAATAGACACTTCATATAACCATGTGTACCCAAACTTGCAAGTATTTTACCACGTAAACCACGCTTTGTATATAATTGTGCTGGCTTAAAATACCTATTGAATGTGAATGAGGAAAAATAAAACATCAACATACTTTATATCTGATGGATGAAAGAACATATAACGTACTACAGCACGTTTACGATGTACACGTATAGGATAACCTGTCAATACTATACGTTTTAATATTATTCTAGATGGATCAGCATTAATAACACGCCCATGGAATATTATACTGGAGTCTATTGAAATTAATAATAAAACTAAATTCAATCATACCAATGGGATCTAATGCGATTACGGGTGTTGGTTCTGCAATTGCCATTGAATATATCGACGCTATGCAATTGTTAGCACGATGGAAGAAACGCTCATATATTCCACGTTTACCACGAACTACATTTATATCTCTACTATAAATCGGTTCAGCTGGAAATCTATACATATAATGTGGGGGAAAATTTTAAGAAATAAAATAAACTAACCTCCTGAAACCACAATATAAATTTAATCTAGTTTTTGATGGTATAGAATCCTGACCCTCTGATGTTCTACTCACACTGAAATTTAATACAGTAACTTTACGCTCATATGGTAATACAGTCGATAATAATATTACCCGTTTATACCCAACATTTACAAAATTATTATAATCTTCAAAATTTACATTCGATAACGTCAAACATACAAAACTACCAACTGTATTCGTTAAATTAAAATTTTTCATCATCAACTTCTTAGATTCATTCATCGTCAACTATTAATATTATTTATATTTATGGGGGAAATTAATGTTAAAAAACCCAACATACCCTATAATTTTGAAATTCATTGATTCTATTATATTCATATGGTAATGATTCATATGGATCCCATATAGTTGTTTTAATATTATTCAATACTCTATATTTTTTAAATCTATAAAAATATGTTAATGTGCACAACACATAAAACTCACCTCTCACTTGCGGGTACGTCTACAGGTGTATCAACCTCATCAGGAAATGATAAATCCTCAAGTGCACGCTTCTCAAATTCAATTCTCTCCTTATTTTCATCCACACTTTCATCATAATTCAATAAGTCACCCTCATCAGAGCTCAAATCTTCCCCATCAAACACCCCATCCCCATCATAAAATTCCCCATTTTCCTCGGAATATTCTCTTTTATTATCCATTTCCATTCCTTCCCCATCAGATAATTCTTCATCCCCAGTATATAAAATTTTATTAATTTTAAGACTAGTTAATGAATTATATAAATCATCAACACCAACATCCTTAATCGTAACTTCATTCATATCATCGTTCAAACAATCTACCTCAGATACCAAATCTTTAGCAATCTCATCAGTCTGAAGTTCAATTATACCACAATATACCCCACTTTTACTCTTCTTTATGGGGCAAGGATCATTGGAATATTCAATTTTATTAATTAAATAATCACCAAATGAGGTTATATGTACAGGATGACGTACACTGAATCCAAGTCCTTTAGGATAGCCATAAATTAAGAGTTCATTAGTTGATGGATTATAATTATATCTGGTAGTGATTAAGTAACCCCTATGCTTCCTCCATGATAATTGAGGTATGGATACAACAGATAAAGACATTAAGACCTGTCTCAAGTCATCTCTCTCAAGTACACAAGTGAATTTCCTATAAATTATAAACGTTAAACCACATTTTACTAACCTCTCTGCACCAAATTCAGAGTGGAAATAACGGCGCGTTAATGTATTACTAGGCTGACGATTACCATCAAGTCCAATCTCCAAATTCACACCAACAGGTGTAGGTAAACCCTGAAGTCGTAATACAGATAATACTCTATACCTAAAGAAGGATGATATTACAAGTTGAATGGACAATACTTCAGTTGTGCTTTTTTTGGTTTCGTTCAACTTACCCTAATTCATCGAATGCGGGTTCTTCATCATTTGATCCTCTAAAAAGACATAGTATTATATCGGCAGCAGCTGCTGCATGTAGAATATCTTCAAAATTTCTTGGACACGTATAGAACAGTAGCCTTCTGGGTATACCATCATTAGTAATGTTAGAGGGTATAAGTATAGGATCGGTGAATAGATATCCGTCATTGTAGTTGTCGATCTTTATAGAATCTGATGAATGATATTCTAATAATCCATTTATAAATTCGTATGGATTCGCAGATTCATGAAATGATACAACAAATATAAGCCTTGGGCCTTCATCGTGTATTTTTAGCCTCAGCTTCTTGTTCTTCAATAAAATTTCGTTTTTTTTAGCCTTGCGATGTATTACAACTCCTATTTTATCTGCTACAACATTTTGTACCTTTACTTTCTTCTTATTTTTAGAATTCTTAAAGGGTTTATTCTTTTGTTTAAGTACCTTGCGATGTATCGTCATTTTAACACCTGTATCTATATGAAGGGTGGATCAGAGTATGAGTGTATGGTGTGAAATCATTATAAAAAATTGGTATTCAATCGATATATAGATGGATAAACATATATTTAAATTTATTAAACATGATTCTTTAATTTTTATTAGAATGTGTGACAGGTATTTGGATGAATTTACAGCGCGTTGACATGGTGGTGTCAATTTATAAAAAAAATGAAGATTCCAATGAATGTAGTATAAAATGTAGTAGAATTATATGTATTTAATGTTTGTATATAATATATTTAAGGATAATTATGAATTTGTGTAATGTAACGTGTAATTTTAATGCTTTTTGTCTGTTAGACATTGGAGTACTTCTTTTGGAGTATTCTGACTGTAATTTTGTCGATATTTGTAGATTATTTAACGTTCCTTCTAATAATGAATGATATGAGAATGTTTGTAAAAGTTTGTAAAAGGGCATAAATATTAAAAAAAAAATCAATGCACCTTATTGCATTGTCTAGGGGACCTTGTAATGTATATGAATAGTATGTCTAATATGTATAAATGTACTATTTGTATATAATAGGTGGTTTATGGTTGGAATGATTTGAATAATAGAGTTTGTATTTGTATATATTGAGTTGAATAGAGGATTAGTGCTTGAATATTCAGGTATAATATAATGAGGTGTAATTAATTGATGAAAAATATATATTAACTTGGCGATATGTGTAGTATTGCTGGTAAATTATTGAGTATATTTTTGATATATTTGATTTGTGTGGATTACGCAAGGCATGGCGTGTTTTGTACTAGGGGTGTTAATCATGATGGTACGACAGGTGGTATTGTTAGGGGTTTGAAGGAAGCACCTGGAAATTTTATCAGAGATGCCACATATACTGCTAAGAAGGTCTATAATGGAGCTGAATTTGCGAAGAATGCAGTGATATCTACAGGCGATTATATGGGTGACCTAAAGAGTCATTATGATGTAATGAAGAGGAAGAATGAAAGATTGAAGGAGGATTACTACGCTGATAAGAAGCAGAGGAGGATGAATAGGGATAAATATCATCGTAATAATAGTGATAACTTTGGTGATTGGCAAGCGCCAACTACTCCCAGTCATGGATATGACAATTTTGGATTTGAGAGTGACTCATCTTCTTCTTCCTCTTCCTCCTCTTCATCATCATCGTCTGATAGTGATGACGAGGGTGAAGGTGGATCTGATAAGAGGAAAAAGAAGAGGAAGAACTGGAAGTTTTGGAAGAATAATAAGAAGCGTACCTATCCATTTGGTGGTGGCAGTGGAAGTGAAGGGGGTGAAGATAGTGAGGATGAGGATGGAACAGTGCGTAGCAATTTGGAAGCATTAGTTGGTCATAATACAAAGGCACTTGAGACTATGATTGGTTATGATAAATTCCTTAAACCTTTCATTGCAAATTTAAAGCCTGAATTC
Source organism: Cytauxzoon felis (assembly GCA_020283715.1). Classification (NCBI taxonomy): domain Eukaryota; phylum Apicomplexa; class Aconoidasida; order Piroplasmida; family Theileriidae; genus Cytauxzoon; species Cytauxzoon felis. The sequence continues at coordinate 17,692 of JAIQCW010000038.1, forward strand.
AAGGCATTACTTAAAGGTCAAAGAGCCGAATATCTACAAACTTATAAAGTTATTACACAAAGAATGGTTGCAATAACTAACCCCATATTATTTACCACCACAAATTTCGAGGATTCAACATCCAATGAAGTTTTTTCCCACGACCATGAAATATATGGAACTAAAACCAAAGGTGATTCATTAGTACAAATTTCGGCCGATAATGATCCCAACACTAACCCCGTAGCTGATCACGGGGAAGCGAAGGGAGAAGTAAATAAAGAAGGCACCACGCCTAGTGGAAGCGATGCACAACCTGAGGTTACAACAAATGTTCCACTCGCCTCCACTGTAGGTCTTGTAGACAGCTCTCCACCCGAGGTTAGTCCTGCCGTCAGCTCTTCCAATTCACTCCCCGTAGACGGTGATGCCACTCCCGGAGATCGTGGCGGTGAAGAAGGTGGGGATGGAAGTGATATTAAGGATGTAACCTCAGGTGGAGAACCCGTAGCTGATCTCAGGGAAGCGGAGGGACAACTAAATAGAGAAGGCACCACGCCTAGTGGAAAGGAGAGTCAGACTGTAACCTCAGGTGGAGATGTAACCTCGAGTGTTGAAGGTAATGATGTATCATCGACTGCAGAATCCACAACTCCAGTGGGTACTGAATCTGGACAAGATGATGTAGAGGTTAATACTTCGGGTGAAGATGATTATGGTGATAATAATCCCCACGATTTAGATAAACCCGACGACGACGACGAGGACGTGGAATTTGAAGACGATGGGTCTGAATCATTTTTATCATTTGAGGGTGCTCCACCATCTGACAGTGATAGTGATTCGTCTGATGATGAGAAGGCGGCAAAGAGTAAACCTAGACGTGTAAAGTTGATGGATTGGCGTAAGAATCCTAAATTGTATAGTTTACAGGTATTAAAGACATTATATTTATTGACATCTGATGTAATGACTCATGAGACGAAAAAAAGATTATCAAATATTGCTAATGCTGTGGGGTTTAATATTATAAATGAAGTTCCTACAGATAAGGAAGAGATTGAAAATCAGGCGGATATGCCTAGAAATAAAAGATCACCATTACCTATAGAAATTGGTGGGGATATTTTTTGGGCATCAGGTGATAATCCATTTATACTTGGACATTTATGTGTATTAATGTTGGGTTATGCTGATTATCAATCATATTTTACTACATCTTCTACAAGACCATTTTATTCATGGCTAGATTTAATAAGTTCTGGTACATCTAGTGGTATACATAAACTTGATGCAATGTGTAGTATTAAAAGAGGACCTAAATATAAAAGAGGATCTAATGGTGCCATACAAAAGAATCATGCAGTAAAGAGAATTATTAATAAAGAATTGTCAAGTGATGTACAATTTTTATGCCAAATTCTAGAAGTACTCGTTAGGGCTATTGGAATATCCATAGATACACTAGGTGAATTATTAAACCATCAAGGTGCTACATATGAACCAAACGTAGGACCAATCACTAATGGAAGAAGAATTCAAGCCAAACTTTGCTCCAATACAAATGACTCTACAATCGTAGTAAGATGCGAATTCAATAAATCATTACTCAATAAACAAAGCACATACCATGGAATTCCAGATGGCGAAATCAATGATCTCAAATATAAATACCATGAAGCATTCGATCTATTCCTCACATTAAGTAAGTTTATACACCATTCCACTCGAGGTCCAACCGACGACCGTTAGGTCTAGGTACAATCCAACTCTACTTCCACCTGAGGTCGTCTTGCAGACAGCTTCCTATATTTAGTTGTCCCTCCGCTTCCCTGAGATCAGCTACGGGTTCTCCACTTGAGGTCTCCACCTGAGGTCTCCACCTGAGGTCCAATTACTACCTTCACGTTCTTCCGGTTGACACCTTTTGTTCCTCCGGGTAGAATTCCTGTTCTTATGGGTTAACATATTATCGTTCTTCCGGGTTGAAAATTATCAAAAAATTTTCCTCGGTCCCCTTACTCTCAATTATCCAAACGAAGAACTTGATAATACAATAACAACATCTACTCCGAAGTCAAACCTCAAATATAATACTGGACATCGAGTGGAAAACCCGTAGCTGATCTCAGGGAAGCGTAGGGGGAAGTAATTAAAAGAGCTCCATGCAATGGCAACGAGAGTAGGATTGGACATCAGGTAGAATACATTCATTACATATATATTTATAGGTGATGCGAAGGTATCTGATGTGACTCCACCATCTTGGTATACTATAATATCGGATCCTGGTCGTTATAGGTCATTATTTGAGATGACATTGATGTGGGATCCTCGTTTATTTTCAAGTACATCTAATAAGAATACATGGCAATCTAGATATTCTAATTGTAAGTTGATTTGATTAATTTGTATATAAATTTTAGTTGAGAAGCATTATATGGGTGTTAAATTGGACACTCAGGTAGTTCCTGGTTATAATAGTCGTGAATATTATAAGAGGACGATATCATTGAATTATAAGGAGGGTGGACATGAATCTAATGCATTTTATAAATATTATATATATATGGCATCATCTGGTATTAAGGATTGGATTGAGAGGAATATGATTGCTATGCAGGAAGCATATGAATATTCTCCATCAGTATTATTGGGTGGTAATTTATCTAATAGATTTAGAGATTTTTATACATCTTCTAGTTATGGTTTATCATCATTATTTTTATATCATACATTATCACAATATAATTCTGCTGAATCATATAATAATGAATTGAGTTTATTAAGGAAATCATCATTATTTTCTAGAATAGTGGATTCATCTAATTTATTTGTACCTAATAAATTGAAGAAGACTGTTAATTGGTTATTAAAAGGTGGTTTATCTAAAAAATTTATGAAAGAGAAAACGAAATTATCATTAAAACAATTATTATCTAAAGATATTCTTAGAGATGCTTTAACTTCTATTAAATTTGTTACTCATTCTATGGCGAATATACAAATTAATCAGAATGCTCATTTATGGGGTAGTGCATTTTATAGTAAAGGTGATGATATATTTACAAAAGGTGGTTGTGTTGGTAAGATTGATAAGATAATACGTGAATGGAGTGATTCAGGTTATAGTTCTAGTATATCAAAGAAATTGAAACAAGGTATAGAATTAGATGAGAATGATTTAAAGGTTGCAGATTTTCAACATATACATAATACAGAGAGTATAAAATGGGATAAATATTTAAATATGGAAATATTGAATGCATATAATAAATTTTTAGATTTACCATCAATAAAGAATTTAGAAGGTAAAGGTAATTTATTATATGAGATAGTAAAAGATTCTAGAGATAATTTAGAACAAAATTTAGAGAATACAATATTTTTTGGTAGAATAATACAACCAGGTCATATAAATAATAAATTGAAAAAATTCTTTAGAGATGTAACGTCTATAGGTAGATTATTATTAAATAAATCTAGAAATCCAGTAGATCATGCTGTATGGTTTGGTATAAATATAGATGTAAAAAAAATATTAAGAGTAATAGATGAATTACATAAATTACAGAAACAATTAAATATAAATGAATCATGGAATTTACAAGGTGGTTTTATAGATTTATTAGATGATATATTAAATATATATAGTAATAATAATATTAGAGAACCACCAAATATAATATCAAATTATGGTATGCCTACTATATCAAATTATTATGGTAGAATGTCTAAAGATGAAAGATTAATTGAATTACAACAATCTATGTGTAATAAACATTGTTCATCTATATGGAAATGTATATTATCATTTACATTAACAACATTACGTAATCCTGGTTCTATTAAATCATATGAAAAAAATTTATCTTCTACTACATCATTAAATGATATTATATCACCTTCATTTATTAATAATTATAAATTTATATTAAAAGGTGATGCTATGTTACATATGTATGATACTATGTTACCTAAAAAAATGAAAAATGAATTAAAATCTATTAAATATGGTAAAGCATTTTATTTTTCTAATATATTAAAATTATCTTCTATATTATTAAAAGAATTAGGTTATATATATACTTCTACTACATTAAAAATACAAGCACCATATTTTGGTAATTTTATAGCTGATTGGGGTAAAAAAAGAGAAGATTCTAAAATGAAATCTATATTATCTACTATTGCATTAGGTACTATGGCTACATATACATTATTAGAATGTATGGATATTGCACAACATGCACATGATGTTGGTATACCACCAACTGAAACTTGTTTCTATCTTATTAAACCACCATCTTATCATTGTATTACTAATCATGTCACCACCATTGCATTGAAGTCTTCAGAAATTGCAATCAGAGATGTATTTTCATCCACCATCCTCGCATTAGTTGGACCATATTTTATATTACCAATGGGTACCATGGCCGCATGGAATATACTCAAACATCAATTCAAAATATTACATCGATTAGATATCGCCCTATCAGCCACCATGAATAAATTGTGGAATAAAATCAAATCCGGTAATACCATCAATACCATCACCAATTGGTTCAAAAATAGAAGAGAATATCGCAATAAAATCATCAACATTGCCCAAAATAATAAACAACAACAGAAACATAATGAAGATAACAACGATGAAGATGTTATCATCAATGATAACAACGCACTCTCTTATACCTACTTTGACTAATCTCATGAAATTATATCCATTTATAAATGAAGTTAGTGAGACGAACGAAGTGAGTGACGAAGGAGCTTGTGACTGAGGTGTCTTCCACCTGAGGTTACATTCCTGCCGTCAGCTCTCCTATTTACTTCCCCTTCCAGCTCCCGTAGATCGCTTCCAGGTTCCACCTGAGGTCTCCACCCGAGGTTAATCAACTAATAATATACTAAATAATTGAATTAAATACAATAATCATCTTCATTTAATCATTTACAATCTTTATATAATATTCCAATAATTTTATGAAATGTAATTATTTATATATATCTATTGCTATCTTATATAAGTAGTATACTTCACATCATGTTAGTAGTTATATAGTATATATATTATAATTATTATTTATATTAATACTTATATATCTTCATATAACTATACTTCATCCTTCAATTGTATTGATATTAAATTATAAATTACTGGAAGGATATGTAATTGATATAATGTATTTGGAATATGGGGTACGCCACATAATTATGGTGTTATACGGAGTATAGTCATTGGACCTCAAGTGGAACCCGTAGCTGATCTCAGGGAAGCGGAGGGGGAACTAAATGAATGAGCCACCAGGCGAGTGGAACGATAGTAGAAGGGACATCAGGTGGAATGGAACTTATCATCTATGGATGTGTATATTGACTATTCAAATTACGATGAAGATTAAAATATTAACTTCAATAAGAGTTAAACTGAGTTGAAATTATCCTGTACTAACCTATAGGTTGTTATAATTAATATGAGTAATAGGCTATCGTACTGGCTGTTGCGGTATCTACTCCACCTACTCTTGTTTCATTGGCTTTTCCAGATAAATGTTTGGCTGTAGTTACAGATACATCAGTTGCTAAACCAGCTGCAAAATCAAACAATTTTGTAACAAGGTACTTTGGTTGACCCTCTGTAGATGTCGTTGCTCCTGTTCCAGATGAACCTGATGCACCAGTTCCACCAGTAGATGCTCCACCACTTCCACCAGAACCAACACCACTTGCTACTCCTTGTGAAGTAGCTCCTGCCTGTACCTGAGCACCTGATTGTGTAGCAGCAGGAGTTTCTCCGGCTCCATGTCCACCTTGTTCACCACTTTCTGCTTCACCAGCTGGTTGAGCACCACCTCCAGGAGTACCTTCTCCACCGGCATGTGCTGCATCTCCGCCTTCGCCACTACCTCCTTCAGGTCTTGCTGGAGGAGCAGCAGGCTCATCATCTCCTCTACCACCTGTAGTTCCTTCTTCCCCATCTGCTCCCTCGCCTTCACCCTCACCTCCATCACCTTCAGGAACCTCTTCTAATAGATGTTCCCTTTCTCCCTCATTTCCACGTCCTCCACGTGGAGCTCCACCTCTACGTCCTCCTTCAGCAGCACCTCTGAGAGCATGGCCTTCTCCACCCTCTGTACCTTCAACTTCTACATTTTCAGGAGCTTCACCAACTCTAAATTCACCAGTTAATCCAAAGGTTAAACCTAGAACAAGTGCAACAGCAACGACAACAAGTAAGAAGAGTAACTTAACATTCATTATTAATAATATACAGTACTAGTTATATTATGTGTAGATGAAATGACCACCAATACAATTAAAACATTAAAGTTACGACAAGAAACAATGATAAATAGATAGGTAAAGACATGAAAAGACATACACATGGGGAAATGTATGTGTTTATGCATGAAGGAGGATTCTGATGTGATGGATATATTTACACATTACGGGTGCTAACTGAAATTTATAGCTACAATTACACTTATGACATCTTATTTTACATTATAATACATTTAATTAATATTTATAATCGTTATATGATTCACTCTTCCGAGATTGTTGAGTTATATACTGACTGATCAACAACGGTAACATATCCACACACCAATAGATGGATATAATATTATAAAGTTCCAGTAATCATTAGGAATTCAACTATTTATCAATGTAATTAATTTATAATTGTCATTTTATCATCTATTATCATTAATGATCTCATTGTCCAATGCTGAGAACTGTCTAATGGATTATGGGTGATCATCAATGTCTTTTAATATGATACATTACCTTTCAACCTTTATCATCATCTTATAATAGACTTGTAGTAAATAATTTTATGAGTAGAATAAATGATACTTTATCCAATTAAAATATCATTTGTATGAAGTTACTATAAAAGACACATATTTAGATATTCATTTCATTTATCTTTAAAAGTCCATCATTAACTTTATACTTCCTCTAGATTCCATTCCAGTACCTTAATATATTAAATCATACATGACATATATAATGACTGTCTCAATAATTTGCACCATAATTATGGTGCTACGAAGTTTATTTGTAATTATTCCTATAATGAGTGGTATCTTGATGAATTTTATAAAGTATAATGAAGTATATCATCACTTACAATTGAATTACAAGTTTGTATTAATAATATAGATGTTAGTTAAGTAAGTATTATTATAAGTATAATATACCAACTATATAATATCAATTCATGTTATACTATTATAGTATATATATTATAATAATTATTTATATTAATACATGTATATCATCATACAACTATACATCACCCTTCAATTGTATTAATATAATAGTATATATTATAGATATAGACAAATCATCACTAGACAATAATATTATAGTGTAAATGGTGTTTTTTATCCACATAACCTGACATTTATAGTGTTTATTATTGTCATTATTGTATTGAAATTTGTATACATCATCACCTTACTACGTTATCATACAATTGTATCATAAAAGTATATTACACAAATGTGATAATCTTCATGACATATATGTTTGTGCAGATAATTATTTCTAGAGGGACAATAGACGATAATTGAACGTTATATATATGAAATAGATATAAGGACATGTCTGTAAGAATCCAGGACAAGTATTATACTTGAATATATATGATGGACATATGTAGATAACGAAGATGATATTCACATTAACACAAAACTATAATTATCATATCTCTAATTTAATTTAATTTCTTACATTTAATTAGATATTATTAAATTATGTGCAATATTAACATTGTACTTCTCATATAACACTCTCTACACATTTATAACTCGGGTTAATTACTAAATACAAATGTTATATGGCTGACTAAAGTAAGTAAATTTCTTCAATGAATCAGGACATATAATTGTGAGGATCAATTTTAAATAAATTAATAGTATAGAATTTTATCGTGTTTGTATAGTAAACGCCTCATAATTTTTTTTACTAATGTTAATTTCACTGGAAATATAAAAGATGACCTCATATATATGGAATATATATATCGAAAATTCGATAATGAATATAGCAATCGAATAAATATATATACTTGTACAAAATAATTAAACACCAAATAATTTCATTTATATTATTAGATTAAATCTGAATTTATGATTTTATTTACATGGGATTGATGAATGGAGGAGATGTATATTTTATATTACATATTTATACTCCACATATAATATAGTATATATAAAGAATACATGGGCTATAAATGAATGATGATAAATTTATATAGATGAAAAAAGAATGGGTTTTCATGGAAATTTAAGATGTATTATAAATATACATGTGTCCATGTATATGAAGATTGCATATTATCATGTATTTTTATTGAAATATATATATAAGAGTATAATAATTGTCTTGGAACGTATACTTTCAATAATGCATGCAGTAAATGTTGATTTAATACAATTCACCTCTATATGATACATATTCATGCCATCAAATATCAGGACAAACGAAATCACTAATGATTATAGAATCTAAATACAAGATTAAAGAGTATCATTACTCTAGTTATCTGAGACACAGCCAAGCATTGTGGCAATGTGTAATGAGGGTCAAGTATTGGTCAACAGATACTACACACATTAAGAATGGAATATGGATATATGCAAGGAAGGAATTAATACATAATGAAATAAGACCTTAATTATGAAGTTATTATACAATATTAAGCTATTGGACATTCATAAATACATAAATCATGCCTATAGACAATTAGCCCCATTGTTTGTGTTTCATGGGGGAAATTATTCAATATCGGATTGAATCTTTTTATATCTTCTTTTTTTCAATACAGCCATTCCATACCTCTTTTAAATTTTAATCATTTATTTCAATATTCATACAACGATGGTTAGTTTATTCTATACACTTTATAATTTAACATCACATAAATCCCTACAGACTAATTTTCAATTGACAGAAGCTAATTTCCGTAGATTCTATGATTTTATACCGGGTCTGCCATTTTGTGATATTATGCCATTATTGAAGGACAAGGATGCCTATCACAATACTATAGACCTATTGGCTGAGAAGGTATTGGAATCGTTCCCAGGTGGTGTTGATTATGTAGCTTGTATTGAATTAAGAGGTGTACCTTTTGGACCAACTTTGGCTTATAAATTGAATGCTGGTTTAGTTATATTGAGAAAAAAGGGTAAATTACCTGGACCCACATATACAAAAACTTTTATTCATGATTATGCTGAAGATGCTTTACAGATACAAGTAGATGCTATCAAACCTGGTTCCAGTGTTATTATCATAGATGATCTAATATCGACTGGTGGTACTTTAAAGGCCGCATGTGAATTAGTATGTACAATGAATGCCAATTTACTTGGTTGTTTTACTATCGTAGAGAGACCTGCTACCCATGGTAGAGAGAATTTTGAACGTGATTTACCCGATGTACCATTATTTTCCCTAGTTAAATTATCCTTTTATGGTAGAAAAACACTCTATGATCCTGCAGATGCTGATAAGGAGAAGAAAGAGTTCGAGGAAGTCCTTAAAAGCCTTTGGAAGGATGAAAGTAGAGCTAAATCCGCATCAAAAGGTTTATTAGGTATAAGAAATGACGTTTTTGTGAAACAGTAAAAGTATTTAAATATTTGTAAGATTTATTAAATGTATAAAGTATTGTTATTTGTTACATTTATCAATGGAATTGGTCACTGTACCCATTAGATTGTACAATGTCAATCCATCTGACATTTATATTAACATACATGTTCAACTGCGTTATTTGTAGTATAATAATTTTATTTTAATTTTTTTTGTTATGAAATTCATTACACATTTTTATATGTAGTGGAGTTGAGTGTCTAGTTCACCACACGTATCTCGAGGTTTGTGACTCTTGTTATCCAGGGTGAAATTATATATACCCATGAATTATATTTACACATTATATGATGTTGGTTAGTTTATATACTTGAAATGGAATCATTTCATTAATTCATCGCACGTCATTCTGTAAATGTATGGAAAGTTCTCAGAGGACAATACATTATCGCATCAAGTAGACACTCATTACATGACGTGTAGATATATTCTAGACTATATTTACAGATGGTTGGTACATTATATCTCAATGTATTCATCACATGAAATACCACAGTGTCTAATTTGCACAATTATAGTGTCACTAAGTTGATTTGTAATTATTCCTATAACGAGTAGTCCACCGAAGGTATACAACATCGTCTTCCACTCTACTCGAGCTTCCTTCGTCTTGCAGACAGCTCTTTTATTTAGCTCCCCCTACGCCTACCATTAGTCGGCTGCGGGTAATGCACTTGAGGTCATATTTTATATATCCAATTTAATTATAATCGCATAATTATACTCTTCCAGTCATTTATAACTCATGTTTAATATTATATTAATTTTATGAAATGTAATTATTTATATAAATCTACTACTATCTTATATAAGTAGTATACTTCATATCATGTGAGTAGTAATATAGTATATATATTATATAAATTATTTATATTAATACTTATACATCATCCTACAACTATACATCATCCTTCAATTGAATTATTATCTATGTATATGTCATATTAAAATAGATATCATCAATAGACGGTTAAATGTAGTTGAAATGGTGTTTATTATCCCTACAATTATAGGGTCATCATCATTATTGTATTGAAATTTGTATAATTACACATGTATTAGTATGATTTAATTATAGTATAATACAAAAATTTAATTATCTTTATGATATCTCCTCTTGTGAAGGTTAAGGATTGTAGATTTGGAAGTGTAGACGATAAAATCCCTTACGAAAAAACGAAGAAGAAAGAAATTGAGGAGCAGTTGAAGAAGGTTAATGATAAGAAGAAGGACGATCTTAAGGATGTAATTCCGGGTATTAATTTAGCGACTAGTTGTGATGGGAATGGTGCTTCTGGTGGTGCGACATCTAGTTCCGATGCAGGGGGACAGGCAGTTCTAGTACTGAATGCACAGATTGTTCTGCTGGTACTACTTCGTCTGAAAGTCAAACTACCACTAATAATAATTGTAATGGAACCATTGCATCAGCATGTAGTGAATACACCAAAAACGGAGCCACTGGCACATGTAATGAATCCGGTTCTACTAAATGTAAGTGCGAATGTGAAGCTTGTAATAGTGGTAATCCAGGAGACTGCTGTTGTTTCTATAAACATCAGAGTTGTCCTTGTGAGGACTGTGATACGAAGAGTAAAACGTGCCTTGCGAATTTGGTTAAGTCATTAAGTTATAAGGGAATTAAATGTAATGGTGGTGATAATGGTAAGGATTGTTTAATGTGTTATTTGTGCGTTTTAAAGCATAGTATTGAAAAATTGAAGGATGCATGTAATGGTGCTTCTACTGGTTCTAATGGATTTAATTTGAATCAGACATTACAGGATTTGCCTGGTCATATTGAAACTGTGGTTGAAAAGATATGTGGTACAGAAACTCCTGCTAAGGATTGTTGTAAGAATTGTTCTGAAGCTGGTAAAGAGTGTAATGAAGATGGAACTTGTGAATGCAAAAACGGTGATTGCTGCAAGGTCAACGATCGATACTCCAACTTTACGAAATTTCTATTAGGGACGAATTCTTGTTCTACTTCTACTAATACTACTAATAATTGTAAAACGATTACGAATACTTTAATTAAATTGAATACGACGTTGAATCAATTCCTTGGGAATGGTGATCAGAATGGTTCTCAGTGTAATTGTTCTACTGGCGATTCTAATTGCAGAGATAAATGTTGTTGTGGCTCAGATAATTGTTCTAAAGAAAACGGATGTAATAGTACTCAACCAA
>JAIQCW010000040.1:0-87483 GCA_020283715.1 Cytauxzoon felis
TATGATACATTTCTTTATCTAAATGAATTTTTTTTGTTATTTGTAATTTTTTTTATATCATTAGAATATTGTTGAATTTACAAATGAATATTAATCCATCTCTATCTTCTTTTAATGCAAGAACACAATGCAACAAGTAATAAATATAAAAACTACAAGGTTTATTTCCCCCCTTATCATTCTTATATTATATTATTCTATTTTATAGACCCACCAATCATAATCAAAATGATCCCATCAATACAAATTGTACATTAGATCCTAAATGGAAAAAAGATACACTAGATAAAAACGCAGATAAAAGATATAAAACAGAGGTTTGTCCAATATAATACATCTAACATATACCTTTGTACTCCACTCGAGGTCCAATCCTACTCTTCATCTCCACCTTATCTTCCCACTAGGCGTGGAGCCTCTTCTATTTACTTCCCCTTCCAGCTCCCGTATATCGCTTCCAGGTATTCCACCTGAGGTTACATCCATAACACTACTTCCATCGCCACGATCTTCCGGGTTAACATTTTTTGTTTCTCCGGGTTGAACCTTTTCGTTACTCCGGGTATAGTACATGTAACCTCGAGTGTAACCTGGAAGCGATCCACGGGAGCTGGAAGGGGAGATAAATAGAGAAGGCACCACGCCTAGTGGAAGAGGTGATGGTATTGATTGTTAACCTCGAGTGGAATGAATAGTTGTTATTGTATATATAGAGTTCATGGTAACAATATGTATTGATGATTCATTTGATTTATTTATTCTTTTATTGTATTAATATATTTTCATTATAGGATGTAACTAAGACTAGGGGTACAGAATTTGAGGATTATTTTTTGAAACGTGAATTGTTGATGGGTATATTTGAAAAAGGATTTGAAAGACCATCACCCATACAAGAAGAAAGTATACCAATTGCACTCGCTGGTCATGATATACTCGCACGCGCTAAAAATGGAACCGGTTTGTTCTTATAATACATTACATCTCCACCTGAGGTCCATCCGACGACCGTTAGGTCTAGGTCCAATCCAACTCTTTTCCACTCGCCGTTCCACCTGAGGTTACAACCACCTCTTCTTCCACTCGCCGTGGAGGCCTCTTCCATTTACTTCCCCCTCAAACTCCCAGAGATCGTTTTCGGGTAATCCATTTGAGGTCTTGTTCTTAGGGGTTGACATTTTTACGTTCTTCCGGGTTATTCTCTGTTCCTCCGGGTTGACATCGCCACGATCTCTGGGAGTGGCTCTACTCTTTAGAGATAGGTAATTGGAAGAGCTGACGGCAGGACCTACGGTGGAGGCGAGTGGAATGGACAGTAGGACTGTAACCTCAGGTGGACCTCTACTTGGAACCTTCTATAGAGTGGTGTTTTTTTTAATGATTATATTGTTATTGATATATATTAAATAGGTAAAACGGCTGCTTTTGTGATACCATTATTGGAGAAGTTGGATACGAATTTGGGTCATATACAGGGTTTGATATTATTACCAACGCGTGAATTAGCGTTGCAGACATCGGCTGTAGTTAAAGAATTGGGTAAATATTTGAATGTACAATGTATGGTATCTACTGGTGGTACATCATTAAGAGAGGATATAATGAGATTATATAAACCTGTACATGTATTATGTGGTACACCTGGTCGTATATTAGATTTAACTAATAAAGGTGTTGCTGTATTAAATCAATGTAATATTATTATACTTGATGAAGCAGATAAAATGTTATCCACAGAATTCTCACCAATTGTAGAAGCTTTACTTAAATTTTTACCAACAGAAAAACAACTCATATTATATTCCGCTACATTCCCTACTTCTGTACAACAATTTAAAGAACAATATCTACCAAATGCACATGAAATCAATCTTATGGATGAACTTACACTCAAAGGTATTACACAATTCTACGCATATGTAGAAGAAAGACAAAAAGTACACTGCCTCTCCACACTCTTCGCCAGGGTATGTTCATATTTCAATAATATACAATTACACCTCCACTCGAGGTTCAATCACTGTCTTCTCCACTCGCCGTTCCACCTGAGGTCGTCCTGCCGTCAGCTCTTCTATTTACTTCCCCCTCCGCTTCCCTGAGATCAGCTACGGGTCCCACTCGAGGTCATGTACTATACATCCTTAGCACCATCTTCCATCATTCCCATGATGGATGATCCATCACTACCTTCACCACGATCTCTGGGAGTGGCTCTACTCTTAGAGAGGTAAATAAAGGACCTGTCTGCAAGACCAACGGTGGTTATAACCTCAGGTGGAGAGCTGTTCTTCCGGGTTAACATATTTTGTTCCTCCGGGTATAATTCCTGTTCTTAGGGGTTGAACATCTTCGTTCTTTCGGGTAGACATTATACCGAGGATGATCTACGGGAATCCTAGGGGAGGTAAAAGGAAGAGCTGACGGCAGGACGAAGAGAGTAGTGATTGGACTTCAGGTCGAAATGTATTATATTTATCTTCATATATATATTATAGTTGCAAATAAATCAGGCGATAATATTTTGTAATAGTGTGGCTAGGGTAGAGTTATTAGCAAAGAAGATAACGGAATTGGGTTTTAGTTGTTTTTATATACATGCGAAGATGTTACAGTTACATAGGAATCGTGTATTTCATGATTTTAGGAATGGTGCATGCCGTTGCCTTGTCTCATCTGATTTATTTACACGCGGTATTGATTTTAGATTTGTTAATGTCGTCGTCAACTTCGACTTTCCTAAATCTTCCGCCACCTATCTACATCGCATAGGACGATCCGGTAGATTCGGACATCTTGGATTAGCCATCAATCTCGTCACCAATAATGATAAAGATGCCATGTTCAAGTTAGTTTAATATATAAAACACATCCACTCGAGGTCCATCCGACGACCGTTAGGTCTAGGTCCATCTTTTCCATTGCATGGAGCTTCTCTATTTATTTCCCCTTCCAGCTCCCAGAGATCGCTTCCAGGTTCCACTTGGGGTCCAGTACTACTCTTCATTCCACTCGCCGTGGTGGCCTCTCTATTTACCTCACCTCGACTCCCATTGATCGTCTCGGATTCTTCGCCACGATCTCCGGGAGTGGCTCTACTCTTTAGAGATATGTAATTGGAAGAGCCGCCACGGCGAGTGGAAGATAAGGTTGTAACCTCAGGTGGAGAGCTCCATGCAATGGAAAAGATGGACCTCAGGTGGATATGTGGTTAATATTATTGTTTGTATAATTTTTATTATATTAAAATTATATTTGTATGATTTAAATTTCATTATAACTATAGGATAGAGGAGGAGTTGGGTACGGAGATCAAGCCGATTCCATCACATGTGGATCCAGCATTATATTCATGACATTTAATTTAATGCTAAATGTCGATATATATATTTATTATAATAAATAAATGTTATGGAGGAGAATGTAATATCTTCTACTAAGTCTATTTTAGATCAGCCTTTAAATAGGCCTAGATTGAAAGTTAGAGTTATAAAATTCTATAAATATATATTACTTTATAGATATCTTTAAGTGCTTATAACTTTTTATTTAGTGAAATGGTACGATATACTATGAATATATCAACTAAAGATATACCATTCACTTCTAGGTATATTCATAATACTATCCATCCTCATTATATCAGATTACATATAATGGGTGTAGATATAGGTGTTCGTATCTTAGAATTATTAACTGTTAGAGAACGTATTAGTGTTAGGTATACAAATATCATATCGATTCTAACCTTTATTTCCACCACTGTCTGGAAATATCTCTTCAATCATCCAGCTATATTATTACGAGGCAAAGATAATACATCAGAATGTAAGAATAACATTCTTATAATCAATCATATATAGATATGCTCAATGATAAAGATCTACAACTCATGAAATTCATATCAACACCCAATGTAAGACAAACCAAAATCACATACCCCTCAATGAAAAACACCTTCCTTCCTCTAATATACCTAAGTTGAATATACTCAATACACCTGAGGTCCTTTCTTTCCACTCATCTCCACCCGAGGTTTTCCACTCGCCGTGGTGGCCTTCTCTTTTTAGTTTTCCCTCCGCTTCCCGTAGATCAGCTGCGGGTTCCACTTGAGGTTACATCCTTATCTTCACCGCCACGATCTCCGGGAGTGGCTTTACTCTTTAGAGATAGGTAAATAGAAGAGCTGACGGCAGGAATGTATCCTCAGGTAGAACGGCGAGTGGTAACAGTGATTCTAACCTCAGGTGGAGAGTTCTCTGCAAGACATCGATGGAATCTGTCTTCAGATCGAAGAGATGTTGAGAATATATTAATTGGGCTTCAAGTGGAGCTACAATATAAAGATAGTATGATTGTAATATGTATGTATACTGGATGTTGGAAATAGGAAGGATGTGTTAATTACTTAGACTTAATGATCTTCTATATATATTTGTTATTGTATCTTTAACATTATAGGATTTACAACATATGACTTGTGCGTCGTTTATTGCGGGTATAGTTGATGGTATATTATCGAGTGCTAGATTTGTAAGTGGTAATGTAATGGAGTTGATAATGAAGTATAGGTGGTGAAAGTAAGCGCTCACGACATGACGGATGAGATGATGCGTCGTTCGACAACGATATTGATAAGGGTTGAGGAATAATAATAATAATATAATATATAGAAAAATGTGTGTATTTATTGATTTGGTGTGATGGATAGATTGTCCACGGCGCGCAGATTATAATAGTATTGTAAATGTTGGGTATGAGTAGATTACGTGTTGGGATTGAGATTATGATTATAAATATCATATTAAATTTATTATAGTTTTATTGAATAGAAATTATAATAATAAGGATTTTTTTGTGATTTATATATATATACATATATAGTATTATTATAATTGGATAATTATTAATTTGATAGCGTGTGTGTGTATTTGACATATAAAAATGGATGCTGGTGGTAAGATTGGTGGTAAAATTGGTGGAAAAGTAGGTGGTCTAGGTAAAGGTGGTAAAGGAAAAACTGGTATTTTGAATTTATATATATATAATTATATATATATTATTAGGTGCTGGTAAGGGCAAAAAGACCCCAATGAGTCGTGCAGCTAGAGCTGGATTACAATTTCCAGTTGGTAGGGTGCATCGTATGCTAAAGTCTAGAATATCAGCTGATGGTAGGGTTGGTTCAACAGCTGCTGTATATGCATCTGCTATATTGGAATATCTTACTGCTGAAGTATTAGAATTAGCTGGTAATGCTTCTAAAGATCTTAAAGTTAAACGTATTACACCAAGACATTTACAATTAGCTATTCGTGGTGATGAAGAATTAGATACTCTTATAAAAGCTACTATTGCTGGTGGTGGTGTTATTCCACATATACATAAGGCATTGATGAACAAGGGACCTGCACAAGTACTTGTTAAACCACCAAAGAGAGTTTGAATTTTTTTTTTATTTCTTTTAATTTTATTTGTTTTAAATTTTTTTCCCTCTTTTATATTATATATTTTTTATATAAATATATCCCTTTCTATCTTTTTTTAAACCACTCAATATGGGATGGTTCTCTAGCTCATCAGATTCTACATCTTCTTCATCACCTTCAGTAACCCTTATCGGACGTGCCGAAAAATTTCAGAAGGATTTGGATAAAATACTAAATGAAGTCACACAATCAAGCCTTCCATTACAAAAACAAGCCTTCATATGCAGTAGCGAATGCTTTGATAAACATGATAATAATGTAGAAGCAATCACAAATTGCGTCAAACAATGCCAAAATAAACCCGAAAAATTCGGTAATGCAGTCCAAAATGAACTCAATCAATTACAAGATGTATTACTCAATTGTCAACAAGTATGTCATCCATATACTCATACAAACAACTCTACACCCAAGGTCCAATTCCACTCGTCTTCCACTAGACGTTCCACTTGAGGTCACAACCTCGCGTTCTCCTGCAGAGAGCTCTTCTATTTACCTATCTCTAAAGAGTAGAGCCACTCCCAGAGATCGTGGCGAATACAATGATTGGACCTCATGTGGAACCCGTAGCTGATCTCAGGGAAGCGAAGGGGGAAGTAAATAAGGAAGCTGTCTGCAAGACGATCTCATGTTTAAGACGAGTGTGAAGGGGTGTTGAATTGGACCTCGGGTGGAAGAGTGTTAGTTATCGTCGTTGAATTCCACATGTTATTTCGTTAAATTAGTATATAATGATTATTATAGAATTGTTTTAACAAGTATTCATCGTCAAAGGTTGGTAATGAGGATGGAACGAGGTCGTTGGAAATGGAGCGTTGTGCAGTAAAATGTTACGATGATAATCAGTATTTATTAAATGATATTAGTAAAAGACTTGAGAATATTTATAAACAATATTAAATAATTTTTTTTAATTTTTTTCTGAATTAAAATGTATATATATCTATAAGTAATGGTAATCTTAACCTCTAGTATATATAATCAACACATTCAGACTAAAGCTAGAAAGACCAAAAAATTCGCTCAAGTTAAGAGACGATTAAATCCTAAAGATGATAAAATGTAAATTTTAAAATCTTATATCATCTCAATCAATTCAGAAATGTCAAGTCCGTCGTCAAGAAACCAGAAAACACCAAGAAAAAAGATTACACCGAAGGGTATGTCCAACGATAACACCATTATAATGAACACATGAAATTTAACGACACTAGATAACGCAGTGAATGCTCCGCCTGAGGTTACAACCTCGCGTTCTCCTGCAGAGAGTTCTTCCAATTACCTATCTCTAAAGAGTAGAGCCACTCCCAGAGATCGTGGCTGTGAAGTCAGTGATGTAACCTCTAGTGGAATACCCGTAGCTGATCTCAGGGAAGCGGAGGGGGAAGTAAATAAGGAAGCTGTCTGCAAGACGAAGATAAGGTTGTAACCTCAGGTGGAAGATTATCTTTGATGTATTATAATTTATTTTAGGCCTCCTATTCATTCTGGGATGTTTTTTAATTATAATGAGAATTTAATTCCTCCGTATCAAGTTATTGTTGACACGAACTTTGTAAATTCATCAATTCAGCATAAAGTTGATTTACATAAGGGAATGCTCGACTGTCTCATCGCAAAATGTACGTTTATTATCTCTATTGATGGATATGGGAGGATGAAGGATAAATGAAATGGCTGGTAATACTCCTGATGCTGTAATTGCTCCTGAGCATAAAACTCAGAAGGATGTAAAGGATTGGATTGGTAGGACTGCCATGTTGACCGATGATATAATTGATACGCAAAGCATTACCGGAAATGTCACTGTGAGTACTAGTGAGGCTTATACTATGGCTATAGATTTTGGTGATGAGGAAGAAGTCCGTAAAAAGGAAGAGGAGAATAAGGGCATTGATAAACTTTTCAAGAATAATACAAATGCTCTTGGGGATGGTGATGATACTGGACATGCCATTGACTGGTCTCCTATTATTATTATTATCATCATCATCCCTGTTATCCAGTGATTATATTGGATATAATTGATGATAATACTACCGGTAATAAAGTTGGTCCAAGTGGTAAACATTGGGACACTACATATCCTCCTACAGCTATCAGAGGTTATTGGCCCTGGCACCTCTTCTGGTTCCTTTCTAACTCCTATGTCAGGCGTATTCTTCAATCCCATTTATTATTGAATAATGGAATTTGTGGATGGATCCAAGTACTGGTAAAATTCCTACCAGTGAAAATGAAAGGGGTATTGGTAATGATTTTAATGATGGGTATTGCTATGAAAATATACTTGGAGGAAGTTAAAGTGATGACACCTATGGGTAAACATAGAAATGCATTTGAGTATATTGGAAATTATAGTGCTATAATAACAATAATAATATTATAGTGCAAATGGGGTTAAATATCACCACATTTGATAATTTACCCAACAATTCATTATGTGTCTTTTTTCATTGACATTAATATAGGTATAATATGTGTAACTGATTGTGTAATTGGTGAATTGGAAAAATTGGGTCATAGATATAGGCTTGCATTACAATTAGTAAAGGATCCGAGGGTTAAGCGTTTGACATGTACACACACTGGTACATATGCAGACGATTGTATAGTAGAGAGAATAACGACTGTAAGTGTATTAATTTTAAAGTTTTATATTCATTAGCATAAGTGTTATATTGTGGCTACCAATGATCGTGATTTGAAACGAAGAATCAGAAAGATACCGGGTGTGCCTATAATGTACGTTGATAAGCACAAGTATTCTATTGAGCGAATACCATTTTCAATCACTTGCAAATGAATACACATTTATACACTTAAATATATTAACATATTCATGAAAAATTTTAAATGTATGCAAAGACTGATGAAATAAAATGTATAACCCATAGCTGATCTACGGGAAGCGGAGGGAGAGGTAAATAGAGGCATCCACGCTTAGTGGAATGTATACTCATCCTCCTATAGAGAGTTCTACACCTGAGGTCAGTCCTGCCGTCAGCTCTTCTATTTATCTCCCCTTCCAGCTCCCGTAGATCGCTTCCAGGTTCCACTCGAGGTCCAGTACTAGTCGTAATTCCACTAGCCGTGGAGACCTCTCTATTTACCTCACCTCGACTCCCATGGATCGTCTCGGATTCTTCGCCACGATCTCCGGGAGTGGCTTTACTCTTTAGAGATAACTAAATAGAAGAGCTGACGGCAGGATAAAGATAAGGTTGTACTAGAAGATGGATTGGACCTCAGATGGAAGACAAATTGTACTATATTGTACATGATATATGTTTTGAATTATTTATAGAGTGAGAGTAGATTGAATTGTTCATCGATGGATTGATGTAAATATTTGATATCATCATATAATGGTGTTGTAGTATCTGTTTCTGGTGTATTACATGTATTAATGAGTGTATCTAATTCTTTTTCAATAAAGGACATTGAATTATTAATAAGATAATTATTAGGATTATCACGTATACATATCATGAGATAGAATTTTTTATACATATCAATAGAGATATTACAATTTAATAGGATATTATTTAATTTACCATCCCATAAATTCCAATGTCTTTTCCAATCTAACCATAATAGATATGCATCAGTTTTATCATTAAAATCATGATAGAATGCACATCTATTAGAAAAATTACATACATTTGATATAGACATTTTACATTTTTTTGTTTTATGTAATATAGGATGAAATATTATTTCTAATTTTGTATGACTTAATGGACAATAACCATTATTACATTGTCTACCTAATGGACATTCAATTGGTATATAAAAATGATCCATTGGACATCTTCTTTTAAATTTATTTGATAAATATGGATGTATTTTTTTAGGTGAAAATGTTTTATTAATAGGTATAGCTTCAACCATATTTTTTTTCTAATGAAATTAATTTAATATACAAGAGGAGGAAATTTTTTTTTAAATAAACACAAGTCCATCTAATATTTTCTTAGATGAAGATTATACACGTTTAAAATACTAATCATCTGCTGATATATTTATTATACAGAAGGAATACATTAACATTTATTAAATTATTATTTTAATTATAAACATTAAATTAACATTTATTAAATAAGTAGTAGAAAATTTTTTTTAAAAAATTGAAGTTATATTATTTTATTGCATCGTCATCATCATTGTCGCCATCGTCTATATTTAAATACTCGTCTTTTTATGGGAATAATAAACACCACAAAAAAAAACACTGCAGTCCAAGTGTTTGTTATGCAGGATATAAATTTACACACTATTGATTATATATGATTTTATCAATTTATTATATATTCTATAGTATTTATTCCATTTATTTTTAAATTATTATTTAATGTGCAAATTTATATTAACAATCCATCCAATTAATTATATTACATCTTCACTCTCTCTCTCTATATAGTATCCATTATATCAATGTATATATATATACATTACATACAACAATTCCTATTATCATCATCTACAACAACAACATTAACATCAGGTCTAGTACCTTTATCATCACATGCCATCTTCATGGCATCATCATCGAGTTAATAAATCCATTCTTATTAAAACTAAAACATCATTACAATTAAAATTAAAAATACATTTAAATTATTAAATTTCAATAATATAAATGAAAATTAATAACAGTTGAATTCTATACCAAAATTAAAAAATTCATCACCATGTCCAATAATAATTATAGATCCCTATAACAATACAATCATATATAAAATCATATTCTTATTAATAATATAATTTTTAATCATTATTTATCAACTGAATATAAATTTTAATCCCCCATATAATTAACAATATCAAATACAACTACTCTAATATAAAATTATAATATCATCACCAATCATAAATCTACCCAGAATATACAACGTAAATATAAACTATAAATATCACCTTCTATACCAATTACCTTAGATAAAGCTACGTATACCATATGTCTATCCATATGTATTCGTTCTCTACCCAAGGTCTAATCAATATCTTCTACTCTTCCACACACCTTCCTTCGTCTTTCAGACGCCTCTTCTATTTAGTTCCCCCTCCAGCTCCCGTAGATCGCTTCCAGGCTCCACCCATGTTACGATCCTACTCTTCATACCACTCGCCGTTCCACCCGAGGTTACAATCCTGCCGTCAGCTCTTCTACTTACTTCCCCCTCAAGTTCCCGTAGATCACTTTCGGGTATTCCACTCGAGTTTACATTATTACTATTTTGTTCTTCCGGGTTAACACTCTTTGTTCCTCCGGGTAGAATTTTCCTGTTCTTAGGGGTTAACATCCTTTGTTCTTCCGGGTTGACAAATACCGAGGATGATCTACGGGAATCCGAGGGGAAGTAAATAAGGAAGCTGACGGCAGGATTGTAACCTTGGGTGGAACGGCGAGTGGAATAGATAGTATATCGTACCTCAGGCGGAGTGATAGTGCGACTTTAACCTCAGGTTGTTTACAATATATTTTGTATATTAATTATTAATTAAATTAAAATGTTATTTGTATGACTGTTCTTTTATATTATTATTATTATGGAGGTATCAGAATTACCTGAACATATATTATTAGGATTTGATACATCTATTATAGATATGGTAGTGACAGTTACTGAAGCATTTTTAAAGGAACATGGTTATACTAGTAATTATTCAACTAACTTTACTGATGATCAATTATATTTTTATGATGAATTAGAAAAAAAATTTAATGTACAATATTCAGCTGGTGGTTCTACATATAATACTATAAAGATTGCACAATGGATGTTAAATACTAATAGAAATATTGTAATGAATTTTGGTCATATTGGTATCGATAAATATGCTGATATAATAATAGAGGATAGTAAAAGATTTAATTTAGATTCATTATTTTATTCATCACCAAATGACTTGACATCAAGATGTGCTATATGTATTACTGGTATTACTCCATCATTCTTTACACATATTGTATGCCCTAAGCGTTTTAAAGAAGATTTTATTGATTTACCTGAGAATTGGTCATTTATTGAAAAGGCTAAATATTTTTTTAATAGTATTTCTTTCCTTCAAATTTGTCATGATACATTCTTTAAAATTGCTAACCATATAGCAATCAATAATAAATATCTTGCTTATAGTCTAACAGGACCATATCTCTATACAACTTATAAAGATGTTCTATCAGAAGCACTTAAATATACTGATGCATTATTTTGTAATGATGAAGAGGCTCTCGCATTCTCTGAAGTTTTTGGATTCAATACTGATGATCTTCATGAAATTGTAAAGAGGATGCAAACATTACCGAAGGTGAATAAAAAGAGGGAGAGAGTTGTCATTATTACATGTGGACCTAATGATACTATAGTAGCTACTGTAGAAGGTATCAAATTATTTCCTGTTATACATATAGATGAAGATGAAATTGTCGATACTACTGGTGCAGGAGATGCATTTGCTGGTGGTTTCATGTCACAATTAATACAAGAGAAATCACTAGAAGATTGTATTAGAGCAGCAAATTATGCAGCAAATGTTATTATTAAAGAAAAAGCTATCATACTACCAGACAAACCAAATTTTAAATGATTTATACATGAAAAATTATTGCCCGTATCCCACTGATACTAGATCGTACAATAAACAATTCAACTACATCTTCCACCTGAAGTTACTACCATTACATCCGAGGTCCAATCCAACTCCTCATTATAGTACCCCTTCTCTTCGTCTTGCAGACAGCATCTTTATTTACTTCCCCTTCCAGCTCCCGTAGATCGCTTCCAGGTACTCCACTTCCACTTGAGGTCTCCACCTGAGGTCCAATCACTAACTTTTTCACCGCCACGATCTCTGGGAGTGGCTATACTCTTTAGAGATAGGTAAATAGAAGAGCTGTCTGCAAGACCTCAAGTGGAGGCGAGTGGAATGAATACTAGGATTGTAACCTCAGGTGGAATGGAGAGTAGGATTGGAATGTAGAGGGATGTGCAGGTATAGTAGACAGGACTATATCTATTTATGTTGATGTTATTTAATTATATCTTTTAAAGGTTCTATAGATTACTCTTGGGTAAAAAGTTATGGATATTATTAGGATTTTTTATTAAATTTTATAAGCTTGTTGTATATTAATGTAATGTTTACTCATTTATAATGTTTAATTGATTTAAAATTATACCGTCATTTTTCAATCTTGTATCATGTTAATACAAATAGGCTACATACCTATACTTAATCTTATTAATCAACATCTACACAATTATATACGTCAGTACTTCAACTCCCGGAAGTTATAACCAACTTCTATCCTACATCTACTCTTCGTCTTGCAGCTCCACTCGAGGTCCTGCCGTCAGCTCCTCTATTTACTTCCCCCTCCGCTTCCCGTAGATCAGCTTCGGGTTCCACCTGAGGTCTAGTACTACACTTCATTCCATCAGTACCTTCGCCACGATCTCTGGGAGTGGCATTACTCTTTAGAGATAGGTAATTAAAAGAGCTGTCTGCAGGACGACCTCAGGTGTATTGGACCTCGGTTGGAAACACATTGTCGTGATGTTTCTTTGATAATTGTATTAGAATAATTGTAGAGTGTTTGAATGAAACATTATATTTATATTTTTTATTTGCAATTAATGTTGATTAGAGGATTTATAAAACCTTTGAGTGTATATCCTGGGAATTTCTTTGGGAATCTTGTGAAAGACAAGTTTGTCTATGTTGTTTATCCTAATAATTAATATCCAGTCTAATTTCTACTAGTAAATTATCATTTTCTACGTTTAATAAATCCGAAAATTTAAAAATGTCAGAGGATAATACAGTTTTTCGTATGTTTCATATATCATTTGTTCATATCACTCCAGATAAAATCGTTAGAGGTGAATTACCATGTAAAAAAGTATATGAAGATGATCTTGTAAGATGATTTATGAATAAAATATATTAAATCACTTTAGGTCTTGGCATTTCATGATATTAATCCTGAAGCGCCCGTTCATATATTACTCGTACCTAAAGAGTTCAATGGACTATCCAGATTGAGTGATGCCACCGAACAACATGAAAAAATCCTAGGTCATATGCTCGTAACTGTATGTCTTTTTATATTTTCATCTCTACACATTGTAGGTGTCTAAAATTGTAAAGGATAATAATCTCGACGATTTCAGACTCGTTATCAATAACGGCCCAAAAGCATTGCAATCAGTTTTCTACCTGCACATGCACATCCTCTCAGGAAGAAACTTCAAATGGCCTCCAGGATAATTGCTCATCAAGAATGCAGTTGGACCAATTATAACAATTCTTCCAACCAGCATAGTGACTTGACCTGAGGTGTAATCCACCTCTTCATTCCAATCCCACCTGAGGTCGTCCTGCCGTCAGATTCTACTATTTACTTCCCCCTCCGCCTACCGTATGTCGGCTACGGGACATTTACTATAATTTATTACATTAATTTACTATAACAATTATATATTTTATGTATAATACTATTTAGAATCTTCTTATAATATTTTAATAATTTATTAAAGTATATATAGTTAGTATTATTATAAGTATAATATAGTTACTATACTTTACATCATGTTAGTAGTTATATAGTATATATATTATTATAATTATTTATATTATTACTTATATAACATCATACAACTATACTTCATCCTTCAATTGTATTAGTATATTAGTATATTTTATATTAAAAGAGATATCATCAATAGACGCGATAAAGTGGGTAATTATAGTGCATTCGCCCTATATTAATGGGGTTGTGCTTAAGTTATGGATTGGACCTCAAGTGGAACCCGTAGCTGATCTCAGGGAAGCGGAGGGTGAGGTAAATAGAGGAGGCTGGAACGCCTAGTGGAAGAAGAGGTGGAGAATATGATAGGACTTCGAGTGAGAATATTAGATAGTATAAATGTTATAATATTACATGTTTATTATATTGAATTTGCGGTTATGAATTAATATCAAACTACGATATCTTCATCATCATCTTGGATGAAAGCACTTAAAGTACTGGAGACATTATTATTAGTAACATCATTACCACTATGGGTCCTTTCATCAGATAATTCTTTCTTTTTACGTATCATTTTAAGCCTAAATAAATATTTGATGTAAAAAAAATTCCTCTTCATATTCTAACGTACCTATAAAATTCTTCACGATCTCTTTCATCTAATTCCCGAACTATATACCCAACATTATTATCAATACACGGTATCACAACCTATCAATATCAACATCATTAACATCATCTAACTCACATTGTCCAACGCATTTACCCTGCGATTCGTCATCCTTATTTGATCATCCAATATCGTAAATGATATCTAAATTTAATTATGTAAACCAAAAAATCCAATGAAACTCCACCTGAGGTCCAATCCTACACTCTTCGTCTTGCAGACAGCTCTTCCAATTACCTATCTCTAAAGAGTAAAGCCACTCCCGGAGATCGTGGCGAATATAGTAATTGGACCTCAAGTGGAACCTGGAAGCGATCTACGGGAGCTGGAAGGGGAAGTAATAGAGGAGCTGTCTGCAAGACCTACGGTTGTGCTAACCTTAGGTGGTACTTTCTACGTGCATTTGAGTAGACATACTTGTAAGGAGGCGAGTTTTACTAGGATATTGAGTGCGGATAGGTGTGTATCTTTGGCGGTTTGAATAGCATTTGATCCACTTCCTACTCCCATATTCATCATCACTGATTGTAATTGATGAAATAATTTATAATTGAACATACTATCGTAAGCAGGATCGACATTTAACGAGAAAACAGGTAACAATACACCGGCGATATTTTCACTATTAACCTTTAAAGTCACAGATGGTCTTGAAACAGACTCTATTACATTACTCTTAAAATCACCAGCAGACCACACAGCATTCGATAAAGCATACACAGCCTCATTCAACTCCTCTATTACCTTCTCTTTACCCTATTTCATAGATGTAATCATAAATATATTATTATCATCCATCCGAGGTCCAATCCACCTCTCTTCGTCCTGCCATCAGCTCCTTTATTTACTTCCCCCTCCGCTTCCCTGAGATCAGCTACGGGTTTATCGCCACGATCTCCGGGAGTGGCTATACTCTTTAGAGATAGGTAAATAGAAGAGCCTCCACGGCGAGTGGAACGGTAGTTGTAACCTCAAGTGGAGAGCTGTCTGCAGGACCAACGGTGGTTGACACATTAATCGGTATATTCTTTAAGGTTTAATTGACATACCTGTATTGTTTCTCTTAATAATTTATGAAATTTTGCAGTGAGTGCATCGCTTTTTCTTTTAAGTAATGAGAAACCAAGATGGGCATTTTGTCGTCTTTGTTTGAGTATTTGTAGGTTCCTATATGGGATGGGTGTGATAAGATTGTATATTAGAGATTAAAAAATACATTCGAGATGGTAATACAGTGGTTGAACTGGACGACATGTTCGATAGATATAAAATATATATAAAATGAGATTACAAAGTGATATTATTAACCCAACAAGGTTATATTATTTATGATAATGATTGTTTTTGAGTATTGCGATACTCTGCCATCAATTTTTTATAATCATCAAGAGATTTTTTAACAGCCTTAGCCTTTTCTTTACGTTTAGCATGTAAACGACGCTTACGTTGTAATCTTTGTGGTGTAACAAGTCGTTGTATTTTAGGTGCTTTGGATTTATTCCTACCTTCAATTTTACGTCTAATAACATATTTTTTTACATCTTCATTAGCCGATAAATTGAATAATTTACGAATTTTTGATGCTCTTTTTGGGCCTAATCTACGTGGTGCTTCTTGATCTGTAAGGCCTGGTATCTCATTTATACCTTTTTTTACAACAACCAAATTTAATATTGATAAATTTGGACTAACTATACATCCACGAACTGATTTCCTTCTCATTTCACCAGTTCTTCTTGGACGATAACATTTCATACCCTTCTTAAATAATAATCTAACCCTAGATGATGTTAATACACCTTGCATCATTGGAAATCCTTGCTTATCATTACCACCTGATATCTTAAATATATAACCTTTATATTCTTCACCTAATGAATCACCAGGTACCTCAATACCCATACGCTTCTCAAAAAATGGTAATAAACGCTTTTCATCGTCTATTTCTACTGTCTTCTGCATACCCGTATAGGGATTCGCTAAATTTAACTTCATATTTACAACTATTTTTTAAAAACTAACAATGATTAAGTTTTATTTATAGTAACCATCAACACCACCTTTACCATACAATGGGGCTAATGGAATGTAATGTAACTCGAATACCATCCGAGAAGCTCATGACGATATACACATGATTCCATTAATAAACAAATCAAACAATATTTATTTCATAGTTTTATATGGATCCAACACCTTTTGATTCTTATTTCTGTACAATTCTGTCTATTAGACTCTCAATGGCCAATGGCTATTATAACCCTCAAAATTCGTCCATTGAACCAAATTATACCCACGTATGATACATAATTGACCTTTTATTTCTATTTATTAAATCAATTGTACCACTTTAGTATTCATGTATGACGTTTTTTGATCCAACAGCTATAGTGGATGGGACTCGGAGTACAAATAGCATATAGATTTCCTGGGGATTCAATTCTCGAACTCACAATATACATAAGCCCTGTATAAGTCTGTGGAACTAGCGTAGGAATCATGCACCAATGGATCTTAATAACATATATCAGGTGGTGGTATTAATATATAGATGTTATATAGTTAGCATGTGCATTCTTCTGAACATCTTGCAGCTGGTGTACAACAACATTTTGGTCCACATCTTCCAGGTACACATGAGCATGTTGGACTACAAGCCATGTCAGAAAATTCCTTATTGGTGCCACAAACACATCCTTCGCAACACTTAGAATCAGGTCCACATTTGCAATTTGAACCACAAGTACATCCACTGCAACATCCACAATCAGCAGACTTTGCAACACTCTCAGGTTTGAATGACTTGCCCACATCATCCTCATCTTCAGTATCTTCTAAATCATTCAAATCGTCCATGTCACCCATATCGCCCATTCCACCAAAATCACCGAAATCATCAAAATTTGGCATTCCACCGTAACCATCCTCATCTTCTGCATCCGAATCAACCCTAAAAATTAAATATTAATACAAAATAAATATCCTCATAATGACATTCCACCTGAGGTCCAATCTTGCCGTCAGCTCTTTTATTTACTTCCCCCTCCGCTTCCCTGAGATCAGCTACGGGTATTCCACTAGAGGTTACATCACTGACTTCACAGCCACGATCTCTGGGAGTGGCTATACTCTTTAGAGATAGGTAAATAGAAGAGCCACCACGGCGAGTGGAACAGAGGTAGTATAAGATGAGGTGGATTGGACCTCGGTGGAAGAGCTGTCTGCAAGACTTCGAGTGGAGAGTATAGATATAAGAGTGGGTGATGAGTATAATAGTTATTGTATACAAACCATTTATCCCAGTCGCATTTGATGTAGTGTTTTTTTCCGCATGAGTTGAGTGATGTCCATGTACCGGATTCCAACTTTTGGATGGTATATTTGAGGAATCTATCAGCGACGCGTTGAACACTATCGGATTTTACGGGTTTATAGAATTTGAATTCGAATAGATAGAAATCGGAACCTTTTTTACATGAGAAGTTCATATCAGATTCGGTAACAACACATTTAACATCTTCTACCTTTGATAATTCGACTGTTAGAAATAATTTATCATCACTTTGTGCCCATAATACAGTTGGTGTAAGCCTATAATAGAGATATGATGACTTCAAGGAGTTTTTTTTTCAAAAAAACATACTCCATCTTATATAACCTAAAAAAATATATCAATAGGGTTAAAGTTAGTTAAGCAATTAATAATAATTTAAAAAATATAAAGTGTATTAATTAATGGTATATAATAACTAATGGGGATTCCATATATAATAATATAGGTAGAACGAATGTTGATGCATATTAAATTCTATTTTTTTTAAAAAATTATCATCATTAATAATATAATTTAAATAATTATTATATAGTCTGGATGATATTTAATTATTTTTGTCCTTTAACGATACTTTGGAATTCTTTAGACAATTGATAGATGTTTGAGTATAGCGTGAAGGTATTGATGTTCTACTGCAATTAATTATTATAATATAACTACTATAATACTACTAAGATGAATTGATATTACTATACTAACTATATTATCCATTTAATGCAACACATATAATTCATTATATAAATACAGTATATAAATCCTTGGATCAATTTAATAAATAGTAACTATAACCCCAACCCGAACCCGTAGCTGATCTCTGGGAAGCGAAGGGACAACTAAATAGAAGAGGCTCCACGCCTAGTGGAAGGAGAGTTGGATTGGACCTCAGGTGGATGAGTAGATATAGTAGAATATATATATATATATATAAGATATTATAATTATATTAAGATTTATATATGTATTATATATAGTAAATATATTAAAAATGTAATAGACAATTTATATATTATTTTTTTTTAATGTAGTAGATGAATTCATGTTGATCAATTTAATAAATAGTAAAGGATTATTCCTATATAATAGAAATATTAGGAATATAACAACATCTTCAATAATATATAATAATAATATTAATAAAAGATGGATATATAATTATATTAAAGATAATAATAAAAATATAAATTTTATAGATTTATGTAATTATATGAATGATTTATATGAATCATCATTATTAGATCAAGAAATTAATGAAATATTTATTAATAATACAATACAATATTTAAATAATATATTAAATATTAATATAATAGGTAAAATATTAAAATTATTAAGTATACCATCACATATACATAATGATTTCTATATAAAATTAATAAATCATATACATTCTAATAATTTATATCCATCATTATATAATAATCCTAGATTATGGACTACTTATTTTAAATTTATAGGAACTAATCGTATATTCCATCAAAATTTATTAGATAAATTATCTAATTCATATATAAATTATCTTAATGAATTATTCAATGGATATAATAATAATAATAATATCTATACTAGAAGATTACAAGAATCTATCGCAATGTGCGCATGGTCATATAGTATATGTACACCATATATTGATTACTATAACCTATTCGATACCATCTTCAATTCCATCAATAATAATATGAACTATAGTGTACTCACAAGAATCTATTGGAGCCTCGCACTCAAAAATTTTAAATTAAACCAAATACCAATCGATCATATCTATACTATCTACCAATCCATACTCAATGGAAAATATCAAAATTGTAAAACACATCTACATCAGGTTTGTCATTCACTCGAAGTCTAACCGACCACCGTTAGGTCTAGGTAAATATCCACCTCTCTTCCACTCACCGTTCCACCTGAAGTCGTCTTCAGACAGCTCTCCACTTGAGGTCTATCCTGCCGTCAGCTCTTCTATTTACTTCCCCTTCCAGCTCCCGTAGATCGCTTACAGGTTTCACTCGATGTTAATTCCTAATCTCGACGAGATAAGGATAAAGTGACGATATTCATGTTTGTAAGGATAACTCAATGAGTATAAATTGGAATGAGGTGAAGTTTATTAAACTAGATACAATCATCAAGATCCTCTTCAATGAGATATTAACATTAGAAATACATCCATTATTCATTGCACAATCTTCAGTAGTTTCCCCAGAAATGATGAAATTCCTTCAAAATTTGGATGTAAAAATGAAGTTAGTGGAAGACGGTGATTATGACCTCAAGTGAGACCCGTAGCTGATCTCAGGGAAGCGAAGGGACAACTAAATAGAGGAGCTGACGGCAGGACTGACCTCAGGTGGAATGCCTAGTGGAAGAGGTGAAGGTAGTGATTGTAACTTCAGATGGAGTTGGAGTGATCTTCGATGTATATAATATTGGATTCATTATAATTTTGTAGATTTACACTACAATGAGGTGTATGTCGATATTGGGTTTGGATGTTGATGATTTAATGACAAAGTGTAGGGATACATTGATACGATTGAATTATGGTAAGAACAATTCGATTATATCAAAGAGTCACAAGTATATATCTGATGTATTGATGCGATTGAGAATACCTCATAGACTTGAGATACTTACAGAGAACCTTATAAGGTAAATAGAATGTATACATTTAGTATTAATAGATAATATTAGTATAGATATAGTTATTGATTGTGATGAAAAAATTGCGATTGAGGTTGACGGTCCTATACATTTCTTACGTAATTGTGATGACAGGACTATTTTAAGAACTGGTCCATCATTATTGAAGGAGAAGTTATTGAAACATGATGGATGGATTTACATTTCATTACCTCCTATGTTATTATCAAATTTCAATGATGTCAATAGTATTGACTTGTATTATAAGAACATATTGACTAAATCTGATAGTCAATATCTTAAGAAATTACTGTGCTCATTACATGATTAGTTAGATTAACATCAATGCTAAATTTCATTGAAATTTTACAACCTAGGTAGGTTGTTCTTGGGTGAGTAGATTGTAAATGTTATTAATGTGATCAAGTTTAGCATTGAATTGTTCAAGTGTACCATTAAAATTTTCAATTGTTACATTACGTTTATCTATTAATTCATTAGCTGTATTTTTAAGTTGTTTAACATTTGGTAACTTATTGACAATCTTACTTAACTTGTCATAAGTTTCATTACAACTTCTTTGATGTTGATGAGCTTTACATAATTTCAAGTAATGACGTTCAAGTCTTGGTACCTGAATGATTTTATAAGTTGATTAGATGATACATACATTAAATTCGATATTTTTATGTTTAGATATGATTTTACGTGCATAATTTATAAATGTTTTGAATTTTGATCTATTGAAATGATTGAATGAGAGTGTTTTAGCTTTAACTCTAAGTGCAGTTAAAAATATTTTATCTAATAAATCATTAAAATTATTATTATTATTATCATTTAAATTTCTATAATATAATTGTAATAATAAATTTGATAGATGATCTATATCTGGTTTATCATCCCATTGTCTTTGTAATGCTAATCCAGCAAATAAATCTTCATTATCTACATTTTTATCTACTTTAATTGATTCTGGATTTTTTACTGTCTTTTCATCTTTATCATTATTAATTTTTCTTGTTTTATAACGTTCTTTATTTACTAATTCATTATCATTAGGTTTCTTACCCCCTTTATATCTACTATATCTATCCATTATATATGGATATTGATATAATATATATAATTTATTATAGATTATAATATATTTTTTTATAAATAATTCGCCCTCCAATTGAATTTCAATCACTTTATATTTTCTATCATTTAATTCATCCATTTATTATTTTTTTATAACCTAACAATTTGAAATGTCTGATGTAGAGAAATCTCTATTTGGTGATGATGAAGATGATGAGATTATTGAAGATTCCAATAAGAAGTTGGATGTAGTAGATGAAACTCCATATACATTTGATGATGTAAAACCGGAATTAGATGTTAAAGAAGAGATACAAGTAGTTAAATCATCATTAAAAAAATATCCAAAACCAAATGTTGATGATAATTTAGTTATTTGTAAATTACCACCAACTTTTATTATACCACCTTCACCATTTATAAATAAACGTCAATTCCTAAAGGATAATATACATCTATTAGAAGACCCACCAAGTTATATTACTGCATTAGATTGGAGATTTAAAGATAATAATTTAGATTCAATAACAAATGAAGGACAATCATTATCATCAGATGATATCGAAACAAATACACATCTAGTAGAATGGGATGATGGTTCAATTGTATTATATGTAGGTACTATACCAATGGATATTAAACCTAGAAAAGAGATCGCATATTTAATTGAAGATTCTTATCATGATATTAAACCTATACATGCACGTATAGAAGAACGTTTACAAATTCGATTCTCAAATTTATTAAAAAATAAATCAGTACATAGAAGATCGGATTCTAAACGTCAAAAAATGACATTAACATCAATCGCAGAAGCATTATCATCTGAAATTAATCTTCAAAAAGTATGTTATATACTAATAATTATTAAATTATTATCTATAGCAAATGTTAATTATGCGTGAAAATGAACGTATGCGTAAAATACAAAACGCTAGTGTAATTTACAATAAAGGATTAACAAGAAATTTTCTAGAAAGTGATGACGATGATGATCAATTAAGCTGACCACTTATACCCCTCATATCAGGATCCGTTATCGTAATCGATGATACATTACCAGGACATATACCCATTCTAGAATTCATATAACGATCATCAACCAATTCACCACTCTTTATAAATATTACACTCTGTATATTATCATCAATATCATTATTTTATATTAAATTTTATCCACTCCACCTGAAGCCCATCTTTTCCATTGCATGGAGCTCCTCCACTTGAGGTTACAATCCTGCCGTCAGCTTCCTTATTTACTTCCCCTTCCAGCTCCCGTAGATCGCTTCCAGGTTCCACTTGAGGTTATAATCCTAATCTCGCCAAGATACGACTAAAGTGGCGAAATTCACATTAATAAGGATATCTCAATGAATATAACTGAGAACCAAATGAACTTCAGTAAACTCGATAGAATCATGAAATTCCTCTCCAATGAAGTATTGAGATTAAGAATTCATTCAATAATCATTGAGTAATCTCCATTAGTTTCCCCAGAAATGATGAAATTCCGTTTAATTTTGAGGCTAAAAATGAAGATAGTTTACCGAGGATGATCTACGGGAATCCGAGGGGAAGTAAATAGAAGAGGCTCCACGCCTAGTGGAACAGAATGTAGATTGGACCTAGACCTAACGGTCGTCGGTTGGACATCGTGTGGAAATGTTATAGTTTGTATTGTAGATACCTGTTCATTGGTGATATTGCGATTATATGAGACATTATGTTTGATTTTATCTTGTGATTTTTTGGTACGATTGAAAAGTAGGTATGTGAATCCCATGATGGTACATCCGGTGAGTATAGAGATAAGGTATGTTTGTGTAGGTGTGCGATTAGGGAAGAATATATATTGAATATTATTATTAGATTTTTGTTGTATATTTTTATGCCATTTTTGCCAATCATCCATTATTTATTTGGGGCTCCATGTACCAAGTCTTGTAGAGAATACTAATTGTAAGAATTTTTGTTCAGAATCTCTAATGATTCTATTATAATATTTAATTATAGCATTAAATATTATAATAATTAATGATAATATAATTGAAATAATAGTAATATTTATAGTTGTTGATTGTAGTGTATTAATATTCATCAATTTATATATAGATAACCTTACAAAAACAATAGTTATTTGACATGCAAGTATTAATAAACTAATTAATATCCATTTAGGATTAAGAAATATCCTTAATCCTATACATCCATATCTAAATTATTAAAAAATTTTCCAATTTTTTTAATTAAAACTTACTTGTCTAACCATGTAGATGATCCAACTATAATATATACAACAAGTATTATAGATGTCAATAATTGACTCCACATTATACCACACTCTGGTATTATACCCATATCACCATTACGCAACATCTCCATTGTACGATTTATACTACTCTTACTCAATACTATATTAATTATATCATCAAATACAGATATTCCACCTGATGTCCAATCACTATCTTCTTTCGTCTTGCAGACAGCTTCCTCTATTTACTTCCCCTCGGATTCCCGTAGATCATCCTCGGTACTTTGTTAACCCGGAAGAACGTAAATGTTCAACCCCTAAGAACAGGAAATCTACCCGGAGGAACGAAAAAAGTACAACCCGGAAGAACAGACCTCAAGTGGAAGTGTACTACCCGTAGCTGATCTCAGGGAAGCGGAGGGGGAAGTAATTAAAAGAGCTGACGGCAGGATAGACCTCGGGTGGAGGGCTGTCTGTAAGACGACCTACGATGGAGGTAACTTCAGGTAGAGCAGAATGGATTGAACTTGATATAATTGTATGATGGGGTATAATTTGTCTTACCGTTGAAGAAGTTTTCATCGGCATTGATATTAAGAGCGGCATGAAGTTTAACTTCGATATAATAGAGGTATATACAGTAAACAATAAAAGACAAAGTAGTGATTATATAGGTCCTAACATGTGTTCTTAACTATATAAATATAATTATTAATATATATTCAACTCACAAATGACCATATTGTATTATAATCTTTATCTATAGATTTACTCGGTAAATATTGCATTATACGCTCCTCAGTAGGACTCGATAATAACGATATCGATATAAACGGTATATATACATACATTATCAAACATAAATCCAATGTCTATAACCATATTATATCAATACAATAATTTCCAGTGGTCCACTCGAGGTTACAATCCTACTCCTTTCCACTCACCACTCCACCTGAGGCCCAATCCACCTACACATCCACTCGCCGTGGTGGCCTTCTATTTACCTATCTCTAAAGAGTATAGCCACTCCCAGAGATCGTGGCGGTGAAAAAGGTAGTCATTGGACCTCAGGTGGAGACCTCAAGTGGAAGTGGAATACCTGGAAGCGATCTACGGGAGCTGGAAGGGGAACTAAATAGAGAAGGCTCCATGCAATGGGAAGGAGAGTTGGATAGGACCTCAGGTGGAATGGTGAGTGGAAGAGGTGAAAGCAGTGATTGTAACCTCGAGTGGAATGGGTGAATATTATTTATACAAACCTGAAGTATGGGTGGTAGATTGAAGACGGTTTGTAGTACAAGTAGCCACAAGATGGAAGAGTAGATGAGTTTGAGGAATGCTCCTGATTCTTGTATATTGGTGGACATATGTCTAGCTTCTTTGAAGACTTCGAATAGCATTTCCATTACAAAGTATGGATCAGATACTTTATACATTTGTGATGTTTGTAATGCACATGGTAGACTTGTTAATGCTGCTGATAATCTAAATTCTGGTATAGGATCATAAAATAAATGTGTACGTGGTAAACCTTCCCAACGTTTACCACGACAAAATCTACATATTGGATGATAACCTAATGCTACACAAAATGAACAATGTGCTTCATTAAATAAAAAAAATTCGTTGGTAATAAACCACCACCAATACACATTATTGTTTCACCACTCTCACGTAATATACGTAACATCTCTATTGTATTACCAACCGTACAATTACAAAATAATGATACCTGTAATGGTATATCATCCACCTCCTCTATATGCTGACGTATATTATCTATACCATTCGGTAATACCATGTGACCCTCCTGATTCACTATACTCGATCTGAAATTAATTGAAAATTTTAACAAATTCCACTCGAGGTTAAATCCACTCCACTTGAGGTTACAACCTCGCGTTCTCCTGCAGAGAGCTTCTCTATTTATTTCCCCCTCCGCTTCCCTGAGATCAGCTACGGGTAGTCCACTTGAGGTCTCCACCTGAGGTCCAATGACTAATATCATCAACTTCATTTTTACCTCGTAAATTTGAAGGAATTTCATCATTTCTGGGGAAACTAGTGAAGATATCTCAATCATCATTGGATGTAATTTAAATGTCAACATCTCATTCAAGAGGGACATTATTGTTTCATCTAATAATAACATCCTCACTTCATTCCACTTTATATTCATTGAGATGTCTCCACAAACATGGATTCCGTCACTTTAGACTTATTTCGTCGAGATTAGTACTAGACCTCAAGTGGAACCTGGAAGCGATCTACGGGAGCTGGAAGGGGAAGTAAATGAAAGAGCTCTCTGCAGGAGAACGCGAGGTTGTAACCTCAGATGGAGTGGATTGCACTTCAGGTGAACTTTGGATTAACTATGATAATATACATACCTTTCTGAGGTAGAGAGGCTGATCATTGAGTTCCAGCTGGTTTCGAGTCCGAGTAGGCTGCCAAAGATTCTGGTTTGTTTTTCATTATCTTTAGAAAAGTATACAAATCTTATTCCAGCATCATGGAAATCTCTAATTCTACTGGGAACTTCTTTAGGGAAATTTCTTCTGGTAGCACACATTCCTAATAGTATAGTATTTTTAATACAAGATGAGATCATATTACCAACAAAACCATATAATATACGATTACGATTACGATTAATATTATTATATGAATTAGTATCAACATCATTTTTTCTTTTAAAAAATTTAGACCATTCTTTAGTACAAGTACCTTCAAATTGCATATGTAATGGATCATGATCACATATTTTCATATATATACGATTTTTACGTATATTAGATTTATTACAATTAATTTTATATATAGTATTAGTAGGTAAATAAGACATTAATAAATTAAATTCATCTAAATGTATAGGTTTATAACTATATGCACATGGTATCATACCAGATGATATCCATTGCATATTTAAATCTTTTAATTTTCTTCTCATTAATTTACTAATTGGTAATATTTTATTATCATTATGATAATTTGTATTTCTATCTAATATCATTTCTAATTTACCTTTAATTATCATTTGTACAATTTGTTTTCTTAAATCTCTTAAAAAAAATATTAATAATTTACCATCTTTATAATTATCATCAATTAATATTATATATCTAATTAATTTAAAACGTTTTATAAATGTACGTTTTATACCTACAGAACCAGCTAATGCACATAAACAATCTGTATAATCATTCAAATTCTTATTTGTTATCATACCCATATATATATTTATTAATTCTGGTATATTTTTTATTATATTTGGATAATAATATCTAGGTATCTGTGTTAATACCATTGCTAATGTTAATGGTAATAATTGTGGTATACATAAACGTTCTTCTTTATTATTAAATCTAATATAATGTCTACCATATTCTCTACTATCTTTAAATACATCTAATATAACCAATTCATCCCTCTTTTCATCCAATATATTTATTGGTGATTGATTACATTTATCTTCATCATCATCTATTATATCATTCATATCCATTGATGATACCGTACGTGATATACCATCATATCCATTATTTAAACCCATCATACTAAATGACCATTGCTTATAATTCAATTTCGTCCTATTTATCATATCATTAACACCTCCACCACTTGAGGTTACATCCCTACTCTTCCTACCTCCACCTTCCATTCCACTCGCCGTGGTGGCCTTCTTATTTACCTCCCCTTCCAGCTCCCGTAGATCGCTTCCAGGTAATTCAGCTCCACTTGAGGTTACATCTACTACATTCAAGGTCTGTTCTTCCGGGTTAACATTCTCTGTTCCTCCGGGTAGAATTCCTGTTCTTAGGGGTTGAACATTACGTTCTTCCGGGTTAACATCGCCACGATCTCCGGGAGTGGCATTACCGTTTACGGGGAGTGAATTAGAAGAGCTGTCTGCAGGACCTACGGTGGAAGCGAGTGGAACATTGGTGGTAACCTCAAGTGGAGAGCTTACGGCAGGATTGACCTCAGGTGAAGCGGATGGAGATAATTCACCAGAGGTAGCTGATTGATAATAAGAAGCAGATTCATCATGTTGACAAACACTCATAATTGATTCATTCTTCTTTAAACTACCATTAAACTCCCTTAAATCACTCTCTGGAGTAAATACATTTTCAACTACAATAGTATTAGCAGAAGTAGCAGATGATGGAACATCCCTAGGAGTAGATAAAAATAAACTAAATGAAATATCACCCAATGACATACCACTAGATGTAGTACACTCCTTACTCAAACCATTATCCAATGATGATCGAACAACCAATCTATTATCATCATCCACTCCACTTGAGGTTACATCATTACCTTCACCTCTTCCACTCGAGGTATTCCACTCGCCGTGGTGGCCTCTCCACTCGAGGTCAGTCCTGCCGTCAGCTTCTCTATTTACTTCCCCCTCCGCTTCCCTGAGATCAGCTACGGGTTCCACCTGAGGTCTAGTACTACACTTCATTCCACTTGAGGTCCAATCATTACCTTCACGTTCTTCCGGGTTAACACCTTTTGTTCCTCCGGGTAGATTTCCTGTTCTTAGGGGTTGAACATTTACGTTCTTCCGGGTTGAAAAATCCTGTTCCTCCTCATTAACTTCGCCACGATCTCCGGGAGTGGCATTACC
Source organism: Cytauxzoon felis (assembly GCA_020283715.1). Classification (NCBI taxonomy): domain Eukaryota; phylum Apicomplexa; class Aconoidasida; order Piroplasmida; family Theileriidae; genus Cytauxzoon; species Cytauxzoon felis. The sequence continues at coordinate 28,643 of JAIQCW010000040.1, forward strand.
GTTTACGGATAGGTAATAAAAGAGGCCTCCACGCCTAGTGGAAACAGTGGTTGTAATCTCAGGTGGAGAGGCCTCCACGGCGAGTGGATTAGAGTTGGATGTAACTTCGGGTGTAGTTTTCTTTACATCATTTGATTTATTATATATAATATTTGGTGTATAATTATGTTTTTTTTTATATTCAAATTGTTTATTAATGAATGAGAATTGTGTATCTTTTAGAGAGTATTTTTTTTTAACATCACATGTTTTAATAATTTTTGAATTACCTTTAATGATAGAGATTTCTTGTGGTGTTGCATGTCCATCAGTTAATATACCTATATCATCTACAAAGCATATTAAAGTTACAGAACTTAAGATTGTAATTAAATTACCTTCACCATCTAATCCTCTTTTAAATACAGATACTAATTCTTTTAATTGATTAGATAATGGTATTTGACTAGCAGCCATATCAGAATCAACAGAATCAATAGAATCACTAGTAAATGTAGATGATGAATAACTTTGTTGTGGATTAATATTTTTAGTAAATCTTTGTTCATGATACCAATGAAATAAACTTTGTAATCTAACATTACCCCAAATATCAGCTAATTGTATAATAGGATCAAAACCTGGAAATATTAAACATATAATAATACGTGATAATAACATTAATGTATTAATCCAATCATTAGGATTCCATATAATATATATAATAATTATTATAATTAATATTATAATATAATATATTATAGTTTTATATGTTATATTTAATTTAATTAAATATGTTGTATCACTTAAATCCCATATACTATTATTATAATTATCTTTAAATTTATTATTTTTTATATCATCTTTAGATAATAAATTATTATTTGAAAATATTTTTACATTTTTTTTACTTGTACTTTTTATTAATATCTCACTAAATTCTGGATCTAATAATATACTTGATCTCATTTTTGTTTCAAGAAATGTTTCTAATTGTGGTATACATGCATCTGATTGTGCAATAAATGTACCATCTAACCATTCTACTTCATTTGGTGGATATCCTACATTATTACATACATCACCATATTTATTTAATTTATTATCTATAGTTATATCACCATCTTTATCATATTTATTTATCATCTTACAATCACAAGGATATATATCACCTATATTCAATTTAAATACATCACCACTTACAATTACATTTGATGGTAATCTACGCCATTCATAATCTCTATATACTGGTATCAATTTAGATGATGGTGGATCATATGTAAATGACATCTGATCCAATTCTATATGATTACGTAATTTTATACTCTCTCTAAATATATCCAATACTTCTCTAACACGCTCATTCAAACGTCTACTCTTTATACGCCTTATAGTCAATTTTACATAACCATTCAATAATAACCATGGTATCAATAATAATATCTCTATCACAAGCTGCCATATCTCATGTATATAATTATTATCACCCCTATAATGCATCACAGAATTATAACATAAACATGATATCATCAATAATAATGATAATAATCCCATCATTAAATCAAATTTATAACACTCCGATAAACCTGTACGACCTATACACATATCATACTTCCTCAATATGTCCTATAATATTATATATATATAGATACATATCCACTCGATGTCCAATCCCACCGGAGGTTACAGTCCTACATTCCAATTCACCTCTCTTCGTCCTGCCGTCAGCTCTTTTAATTATCTCCCCTTCCAGCTCCCGTAGATCGCTTCCAGGTTCCACTTGAGGTTATAAACCTTATTTCGTCGAGATAGGTCTAAAGTGACGGAATCCACATATGTGAGGATATGTCAATGAATATAAATTGTATTGAAGTGAGGATTAGTAAATTCGATACAATCATCAAATTCCTCTTCAATGAGGTATTGACATCAGATATTCATCCAATATTCACTGAGTAATCTTCAGTAGTTTCCCCAGAAATTCAAGAATTCCTTCAAATTTTGGAGATAAAAATGAAATTAGTGAAATAGGTGATTGGACCTCGAGTGGAACCCGTAGCTGATCTCAGGGAAGCGAAGGGGGAAGTAATTAGAAGAGCTGTCTGCAAGACCTACGGTGGAGGCGAGTAGAATGAAGATATGGATTGGACATCGGTGGAAAGTTGTCTACAAGATAATAAAGGGTGGAATACAAGAAATGGACATCGGTGTATATGAGGAAAAGGTGATGTAGCGGTGATATTCGATGGGTATTGATTGAGGTAAACATACTTTGAGTATATTGATGATTCTTTCATTAGCTTCTTTGGTAGAAAGGCCGATTTTGGGTTGATTAGATTTATCGGAGGTTTTTATATTCAAGTCACCATGTCCATCGGTGGCGTGTTTGGTATTGGAGATGTCTGATACATTTCCAAAGTTGCTATGTTCATAAGAAGTATTATAGTTGTCCTGGTTGGTATTAATGGATTCATTATACATGCTTTTGACCTTTAATCCATTGTTGATGTGTAATGGTATTGATCCCCAATAACATCCCTATGATTTGAGATGTAATATTTAGTATATATAAAATCGCATAGATGATGATTAAAAAAATTAAAATATAATTTAAATGATATTTAATTTATTGTGATTAAAATTAATTGTAGGGAAAGATACAATGTCGAATTATGATCGTTTTAATATCCATGCACAATTAGAACATTTACAAAGTAAATATCAAGGAACAGGTCATGTAGATAATACTAAATGGTATATATATTCTTAAAATTTCATGTATATATATATATATCTAGGGAATGGGTACTTAATATCCAAAGGGATACACTTGCTTCACATGCTGGTCACTTTACTAGACTTGCCTACTTTGCTATTGTAGAAAATGAACCTATTGCTAGAATTAAACATAGATGTCTACAGGTAAGTGATTATCTAATTTGATTTGGATTAAAATTTAAGAGTGGATACATCTTATGGAAGATTGTAACTTCAATAATCATTTTATATATTTATAGAATATGATTAAACCAATTACAAATATAAAGACTAATCGTCAATAAATTAAATGACTTGTAATTTTAATTAATTTTGTGAAACATTTACATGACTGAAGTTCTAATGATCATCTAATAACATCTCTTTACCATCGACCAATTTCCCATTAATATCTACCTCTATCAGATTGGATTTGTTTAATACCTTTAATATACCATCACCATGAGTATAAGGTAATGTAGTGAATATGAAATTGAATTCTTGTAAGACTTTTAAAGCCTTTTTGATTTCTTGACCCAATCCATAAGAGTATTCTTCTCCAAGAATAACAACACCATTAAGTACCGATTCATTTATAATAATAAGAATATCAGTAGCACGAATATCATAATGATATATTGATCCAAGTATATATTTCATATCGTCAATAATAATATCACTATAAACAACCCCGTGTATTATACCCGATCTTTCCACAACAAACCAATTATCTGTCAATGACTCACGCAATGCACCACTAGATAAAATCGATGATACAAGTGGTCGGTCAATAGAAGAATCTAAAATCATCAGCTGTTCATTATCCAAATCATTACCACTTGCTGTTATACCTGAGGTCACAACCAACTCTGTTCCACTCGGCGTGGTGCCTCTTCTATTTATTTCCCCCTCCGCTTCCCTGAGATCAGCTGCGGGTAGTCCACTTGAGGTTATATGACTACCTTCATGTTCTTCCGGGTTACTCTCTGTTCCTCCGGGTAGATTTTCCTGATCTTCCGAGTTGATATTCTTCGTTCTTCCGGATAGAGATCTTTTGTTCCTCCGGGTAGATTTTCTGTTCTTCGGAGTTGATTTCGAAGATAATATACTACTTGCCTTTATACTAGATGTTCCACCCGAGGTCCAATCCTCATTACTTCCTCCACCGCCACGATCTCCGGGAGTGGCATCACCGTTTACGGGGAGGTAATTGGAAGAGCTGACGGCAGGACGGACCTCAGGTGGAGAAGCCTCCACGGCAGTGGGATCAGAGTTGGCAGGACGAAGAGAGTTGGATTGGACCTCAAGTGGAGAGGCACCAAGTCTATTGGAAGGACTTACGGTGGACGTGAGTGGAATATTATTATCTTGGCAACATTTAATTTGATGACTGAGCCAAAATGTATATAGATTTTCATGTAAAGATGTATAGATTTTCTTATTTGTATTGATAGTAATACTTTTTTTGATACTTAATAGTACACTTACAGTATTGAATTCATACAATGCAAAGTCACCATGATGACCATTTAAATGTAAAGCTCCATTAGTAAAATTCATATAAACCCCAGATAATTTATTATTTATTATGTCTAATTGGTATTTTTCCAATACATTTGCGATTTTATTCAACCAATACTCTAATTTATAATCATTTATACGTCTCTCTTTAAAAATATCAAGGCCTATCAATGTCACAGATACATCACCCCATTCATCCAATAGAAATCTTACAATCAATTTATTAACATCACCAAATTCAAATCTATTAAAAACAAATACATCCAATACTACAATCCTCTCATCCAAATATATATCCGAACATGAATTTATCTCTACATCAACCATTATCTTATTTCCTACACCCGAGGTCCAATCACTGTCTTCTCCACTCGCCGTGGTGGCTCTTCTATTTACTTCCCCTTCCAGCTCCCGTGGATCGCTTCCAGGTAATCCACTTGAAGTTACATCCTCACTATGGCCACGATCTCCGGGAGTGGCATTACCGTTTACGGGAAGTGAATTGGAAGAGCTCTCTGCAAGAGGAAGAGTAGATAATACTGATTTGACCTCAGGTGGAGAGTTGTCTTCAGGGTGACTTGCTTTAGTTGTATGTGGTATGGTATAATAGCTATAGTCATAGACTATGAATTGTAATATCTTATAATCATTGCATTGTTTCCTGAGATGATCCATTATAAGTTTACCACAGAATGAATTTGAGACGAGATAAATTTCATCGTAGACATTACTCTTTAATAATTTCACTTTATTAATTAATAAAGCTAGAAAGTATCTTTTTAATTCGCCATCTTTACTATAACCATATGATTCCACTACATCCAGAGATACATCTAAAACCTGCCAGGTGAAAAAATCATAAATCAATGTGACTTTAAAGAGATCTTTCCTGGATAATATAGAACGACTGTTAATACATTCCATAGAAACATCATCTAATTTAGAACAATTGGACAAGCGAAATGTCATTAAATATTCACATTCCATACGCTTCATAGTCAAATCAACCTCATTGTAATCTATAGGGGGTATAGGTATAACATTGTTCAATGAACATTGAACTAGTGATGTGATCATAGTAGGAATCCTACTGTATGTACCAGTAGATAATAAATCTATAGCTGCTGATATATTAGCACAGGGTTTTACTAAATCTGTAGTTATTACCTTACTAAGACTCTATAAAGGAATAAATATAACAGCGTCTCATTCTATATTAAACTTACTCTACACAGATCATCATTAACTCTTGTGATATAATTGTCGTATACATTTGTACTCTCAATCATCTTATCAATTCTCTTTTGCATCATTGCAAATGTCTGGAGTAAATATAGCTTTAAAAATACCTCTCTTTGACCTCTACAAAATTGGATCAATGCTCCCCTGAGGTTGTCACTCTTACTCTTATCCTCACTCGTTATACGATCACATAGACAACGCCAATCTATTATACATCTTAATACAGAATTTTTCAAAAGATCAATATACATATAACCAATCGTATCATCCTCCATTTTTATCCCCTAGATATATTTCATTCTATCCTTGTGATTCCACACTATGCCATACACCATTGTCTATATCGTAACCTTATACCTCATTCCTCCACATCAATTCATTCGTAATTTACACACAAAACAATGTTTTAATACACAAACACAAATGAATCGCATATATTTATTCTTATAGACATGTCAATAGACGATGTTATACACACTAATATCCACCACCTCCAGGAATTACACCACTGCAGTCACTATGAGTGATAATGCACGCTCAAAATTCATACAACATGTTTTCCGTTGGGGTGTTGGTAACTCATATGTCGCAAACTCCAAGAACCGGTTAGTTGATGATTCAATGTGCTCACAATCTTCCAGATATCGTCCTACACATAAAGAAAGGAACACATCAGTGACTATAAGGGCGGATTATTTCAATATAAACGTGAAATTTAACAATTGTAAACTCGTATACGACGATGTCAATGAACAATGGGAGGTCCTATGGTACGAGTATGGAAAACTCAATGGTAAACCTTTCCCTGTAAAGAAATTTGGAACTGAGGCTTCAAAGAAAGAATCTATCGCATTTGCTTCAGACTTGGATGTATGTTGAACTTTAAGATATAATAATTTCCCTGTGCAGAAGAGATTAGGAGATCATGTACAATCACCAGAGAGTACCGATCCTGGGATGTTATTTGATGGTAAATTACAATGCTGGGTGTCATTAAGTAGGATTAACAATAGGCCTGCTGCCAGAGCATTCTCTGCAGACTATCACGGATACAATAACGCATATAATTTGGCTAGAAGGTTCAAGGAATAAAATTCAATTATATGACGTTATAGTAAATACATTTCACCTAATTTCATTTATTTTATTTACATGATTGTATTTGTTTGTATAGATTAGCTACCATCTTTAATGTGTAAGGTGTGATATACAGTCATTAACAATAGATGTCTACTTTATTGCCAAAGTTAGCTCGTGGTGTATATAACTATCCAAGTAAGTTTATTAATTTAAAAAATTTAAATTTGATATTATAGTTCGCACAAGAGCGTGGAAAGGTATGATTTTTTGGATTCCGTTTTCGCCCATTACACCTTCCTTTTAGATTTACAGTATAAGCGTATGAAATTGAAGAATTGGCCACCACCAGGTTCATCACCTATACATCCAGTGTGTTATTCAACCTGAAATTGACTATATTTTTAATTATAGATTGAACCTTGGGGCAAACAATTCTTCATCTTCAATACTACACAGGAGGGAGAGGTATGTTTATTTAATATTCGAATTCCTAATTCCTTAGCCTGAAGTTTTGTTATGTGTCACTGATTATCAAAGGAAGCCTTTGATGTTCTTACGCCGTGAAGACTTTGAAGCTTTGGTAACTCTATCACTCATCACTTGTAATAATCCCATTGTAGGCCTTATGTCTAGAGAATATCAAGAATGAACTGGATCGTCTGGATTCAATACCACGTGTTGGTTCATGTAATTATCTTCATATCAATTTCCTCAGGAACAAGATTTGAGATACGATTCAATGCTAATAAATTCACCGAAAAACTACACGTATACCATGCAAAGGATGAAAACTGGCAGACACAGTTCACACACAATTATGAGATCTACACATCGACAAAAGAAGTAGCGAAACTGAAATTAAGACTAAGGTTCATCTATTCCACTAGGCGTGGAGCCATTCTATTTACTTCCCCCTCAAACTCCCGTAAATCGTTCTCGGGTAATACACATTGTGATACACCTATAATAATATGTAAATTAATTGAATTATAATCGCATAATTAATATCATTCAATCACTTACAATCCTCTTATAATATTATAATAATTTTATGAAGTATATATAAGTTAGTATTCTTATAAGTATAATATAGTTAGTATACTTCATATCATGTTAGTAGATATATAGTATATATATTATTATTATTATTTATATAAATACATATATACCTTCATACAACTATACTTCATCCTTCAATTGTATTAATATAGTAGTATAATGTTACTACGTTGAATAGTTATTTGTAAATTAATCAAGATAATCTTGTAACCCGACATTTATGGGGTACATGGAAGATAGCGATTGGACCTCGAGTGAATGTAATGTATCTTCAGTGTATAATATAATTGTGATTAAAGTGATTAATAGATTATGTTGTGTATGATGATTACTAATTATTATTATTCTGTTGTTGTTGTTTTTGTTTCCATTTCATTGCTGCTTGTAGTATGTTTGATTGTTGCGGTCCGTCATCTGGGAAGACGTATACGATATCTTCAATTGTTTGATCGTTATCAAGTTTCCTTTTCCTTCTAACTTTTTTAGCTTGTCTTTTTTTCAATTTATCTATAGAATCTGTTGTACCGAATTTTTTTTCCATCTGTAAATAGTAAATTAATAATAATGCACGATCAACATTAAGATCATCAGCCTTATATAATTCCAATCCACGCTCCAATACATTCCTAGCATGATCTATACATCCATTCTCATACTCCATCAATGAATACTCCTTAAACACCTATAATATTAATATACACATATTACTCTAGACTCTCCACTCGAGGTCCAATCCACTATCTTCTACTGTTCCACTGCCGTGGATGCTTCTCTATTTACTTCCCCTTCCAGCTCCCGTAGATCGCTTCCAGGTACCACTTGAGGTCCGGTACTAACTCCGCTCACATCCCTACCTTCTCTACTGCCACGATCTCCGGGAGTGGCTCTACTCTTTAGAGATAGGTAATTGGAAGAGGCACCACGCCTAGTGGAACAGAGATTGGACCTCGGTGGAGGTAACTTTGGGTTGATTATTATATAACATACTTTGATATGTGTTGTTTTGAGTAATAATCGTTCATATAGGTTGCGTACATTATCGTATTCGTTCCAATTGATTTCGATTTCGATATATTTATTCCAGATTAGTTCTGGTAGTTCCATTTGTTCCATATTGATGGCGGCTTCACAGATACCTCGAACTCTTTTACGTTCACAAAGCATAATTTCTAAATCAATTAATGCGATCCAGCTCTATATATATATATGATAATAATATAAATATAAAATTATAAACATACTTTAGGTTTAAATGGCCAAGTTTCGATATATTTAGCATAAATTAATCTACAACGATCAATATTACCAAGTTTTAATTCAATTTGTGCATAATTTTCAAATAATTTAGGTTTTTTACAAAGACCTAATCCTTGTCCAAAAATTTTTCTCATTTTATCGACATTAAATATACGTAACTATAATATTTATAATAATAATAAAATAAAATTTACATATAATTCAGCAAGTAAAATATAAAATTTTGCGAAATCTTTTGGTAATATATTTAATGCTCTATTATATATCTCTATACTTTTATTTAAATTATTTAATTTTATTTCATTAAATATAGCATAATTTATCCATAGATAAGAATATCTATATATATATATATATTAAATATAAATATTTTAAATGATATATTAAATATACCTTCTCCATACTCTACGATAATTAACTTGTGGATAATATGATATAGCACGTTCATATAATTCACATATACGATTTTTTTGTTCATCATCATCATCATCATTATTATTAATTAAACCTTCTTCTAATCTTAAATAATCAAACCATATATCATAATTATAATAATCATCTAATAATTTTTCTTCATATTCATTCCTTTTTTTTGTTGATATTAATATATCTATACTTTCTTTATCTTTATATTGTTTTTGAAATGATATAAATCTATTATATAATTCTTCTGATCTATCACGACCTAATTTTATTAATCCCTGCTCATAAATACTCTCAGCACCTTTATAATTATGATGACGCTCTTCAAAATTTGCAAATGATATAAAAAAATCTTCATTCAATAATTCAATTGGAATTAATTCAATCTTTATATTTAATTTTTATAAATTTTATTAATATAAACATACACATAATATATATGCAGCTCTAGCCCTAGATATATCACCATACTTCTCCTCAAATTTAACCAATTTCAAAAATGCATGACATGATGGACGATTCTCCAAATACCTAAAATTAAAATTTATTAAAAAATGAAAGTATATAGAATGACCAATAGATAACCGATCTTTTCCATGTACAATCCATCCGAGGTCGTCTTGCAGACAGCTCTCCACTTGAGGTCTTTCCACTGCCGTGGTGGCCTTCTCTATTTATTTCCCCTTCCAGCTCCCATAGATCGCTTCCAGGTTCCACTCGAGGTTATAAACCTAATCTCGACGAGATACGACTAAAGTGACGGAATTCATGTTTGTTCGGATATGTCAATGAATATAATATGGAATGAAATGAGGTTGAGTTAATCCAATAGAATCATCAAAATCCTCTTCAATGAAGTATTGTGATTAGAAGTACATCCATTGGTCATTCCACAATCTTCAGTAGTTTCCCCAGAAATGATGAAATTCCTTCAAATTTTGGGGGTAAAAATGATGTAGTGGAAGATAGTGATTGGACCTCAAGTGGAGAACCCGTAGCTGATCTACGGGAAGCGGAGGGGGAAGTAAATAGGAGGGCCACCACGGCGAGTGGAAAGAAGAGTTGCATTACACCTCGGTGGAGCGTTGAGTGAAGAACAAGGTTGTATAGGATGAGATGGGTGACTTCAAGTAATAATAGATTGAATGGTGGACATACCTTTTGAATATATTTCTACAACGTTCAATTTCATTACATCGTTCTTCAAATTTTATATAAAGTGACCATGCTTTATCTTCAGGATTCCATTGCATCCATCTGTATATACATTATATACACATTTTATATATATTCACCTTTCAAATACATTTCTAGCAGCTGAATAATTACCAAGCAACTCCTCAAAATGTGAATATTTAAACCAAAATTGATCAACCCTAGGTAATAAAGCAACAACACGATCAAATAAATTACGAGCAGAATTCACATTCTTATTCCTAATCTCCATCTCAATATAACGCAACCATAAATTACTATTATTAGGATCCACCAATAAAGCACGCTCAAATACCGATCTCGATCTATATAATATTCATTTAATAATATATATAATCATACTATAACTGAAATACAATCCACTACACCTAGTACAACCTTATCTTTCTCCAGCCATTCCGCCCGAAATTACAACCTTGTCTTCCACTCGCCGTGGAGGCTTCTTCCAATTACCTATCTCTAAAGAGGAAAGCCACTCCCGGAGATCGTGGCGGAAGTATCGTTACTGGACCTCGAGTGGAAGACCCGTAGCTGATCTCAGGGAAGCGGAGGGGGAGGTAAATAGAGGAAGCTGTCTGCAAGACGAAGGAGAGGTGAATTGGACATCAGCTGTAGAAAGGCAAGGTTGTAACTTCGAGTGAAAATCGTATGTTAAAGAGGTGGAAATGGTTGTTTATTTTCAGTTGTATTAAGTTTCTTTTAAGTTACCTTCTGAAATCGAGTTGATTGGCTTCCCAGAGTGCGTATTTGATCCATGTTCCGATATGGTGTCGTTGTCTTCTGATTTTATCTTCGAATTCTTTACGTTTTTGTGATCTGAATGTAGTGATTAATATAAGATTGATTAAGAATTTATTACCTATAATATGTTAATTCATCTTGATCTACAAATGTTTGTTTTGGTTTCTTGACTTCTTTATCTTGCCATTCTACAGCATCACGCAGGATTTGTTCTGCAGTGATTTGTATAGCTGCAGGCATTTTATTTTTGACCTATAGTAGGATTATAAAAGGGGTATATACTAGGAATATACCTGCAGCTTATTAGGATCAAATGCTGGCATTGTTATTACAATTATATATACATTATTATATAAAATAAATTTTATTAAATTAAAGTTTATAAATTTTATCTCTTATAGATATATATTTTTTTTAAAAACCATTAAGTTTATGCTAAAACATTTATACGTTTCATGTGGCGTATAACAACTTCTTTAGGTTGTAGCATCACATAGAATTCACCATCCACCTATAGAATCTATAGAAATTCTTATTAAATACAAACCTGAAAATATGTCTTTTCATTAGGAGTCAATTGTTTAAATATTATTTTCCATGGACCTTCACCTTCATGAACTCTACATGAACGACCCGGACATATCTATAACTATAATAGATAATCATTATATCAAACTCACAAAATCAAATGCAATATGAGGTAATTTCTTATAAGTTACAAACTCTAAACGACCATCACCCACCTTCTGATGCTTATGAAGTAATTTGTAAATCTCGTCCTGAAAAAATTTAATTTTATAAACACAAACCATATATTAACACTCCACTTGAGGTCCAAACACTACCTTCACTTCATTCCACTCCCACCTTTCCTTCGTCTTGCAGACGGCATCCTCTATTTACTTCCCCCTCCGCTTCCCTGAGATCAGCTACGGGTATTCCACTTCCACTCGAGGTCCAATACATACCTTCCTCACCGCCACGATCTCCGGGAGTGGCTTTCCTCTTTAGAGATAGGTAAATAGAAGAGCTGACGGCGGGACTAACCTCAGGTGGAACGGCGAGTGGAAAGAAGAGTTGGATTGGACCTCAGGTGGAGTATACATGTATATAATGATACCTTTGACATTCCATTGATTCCGATTTTTTTGGTGAATTTGAAACAATCGAGTCCGGAGCAGAAGCTGGGTATATTGGTGGCGATAAAAGATGCTGTTTTTGGTAGTATGGGTATATTATCATCATTAGGTTCGGTAACGAAGATGATATCTGTGAATAATTCACCAGTGAGCATTTTATCAATTTGACGTTCAACATGTACTTTACCAAAAAATGTTCTTTTTACAGATTCCATTAGATATTTCTATAATAATAATTATTATTAATAATATTATTTAATCATACAAATTTATTTAATGATGGTGTTTTAGCACGTCTTCTATCAAATCCACGTCCAATTCTACTTTCTACACCGATACTAAAATAATTTCCCATCATAAATTCCATACATTTTACTTCTTCACCATTATCATTTAATATATTTATCTAATTTTTTTTAAAATAAATTATAATAATATAAAATTAATATACCTTTTTTCTAGTCTTAGGATTTATTTTATTAAATGATCCTTCTGGTTCAACATAAATTGTAACACTCCAAAAATCATGTAATACAATGTTTGAATCAAATACTTTTAATATTGCCTTACGTAATCTAATTAATATATAATTATTATATAAATTTTTTTTTACTTACGGCATAAGATTCTTTCTAAATGGAATTATATTTGCAAATTTATTCCATTTAAATGCTCTAGCAAAATCATTACCTATAATTCATCATACAATTATATACATATATAATTTACCTGTCCCATAAGGAAAAATACCAAAAACTATCTTATCCGTATCAATAGAATGCTTTTCAACCTCAGTTACAACCCAAGATACCGAACCATCACCACCTGCTATAATCACACGAACCTCTATATATAAAATATAAATACATTAAATATCTTCATACACCATCCACTCCACCTGAGGTCCATCTTTTCCATTGCATGGAGCTCCTCTATTTACTTCGCCCTCAAACTCCCGTAGATCGTTCTCGGGTTCCACTTGTGGTTATAAACCTAATCTCGTCGAGATAAGGATAAGTGAGGGAATCCATGTTTGTAAGGATATCTCAATGAATATGAATTGGAATGAAGTGAGGATGTTTAAACTCAATAGAATCATCAAAATCCTCTTCAATGAAATATTGAGATTTAAATTACATTCAATAGTCATTCCACAATCTTCAGTAGTTTCCCCAGAAATTGAGGATTTCCTTCAAAATTTGGAGGTAAAATGAAGTAGTGGAAGTTAGTGATTGGACCTCAAGTGGAACCTGGAAGCGATCCACGGGAGCTGGAAGGGGAAATAAATAGAAGAGCTGACGGCAGGATGACTTCAGGTGGAACATATAGTGAAAGACAAGGTGATTGGACTTAAGGTGGGAATGCCTAGTGGAAGGGAATGTGGAGATGAAGAGTAGGATTGTAACCTCAGGTGGAGGACAAAGTGAGGATGGGACGACAAATAGAGTCATACATGTATGATTATAAATGTGGAAATATAACAATGTAATATATGGATTCAATTAACGAATCTGGGTGACATTGTGTGGTAAACATACTTTTTTCTTTATCATCTCCACTAAGTTTGACGAGTTCGGCTAATTCTATAAATCCTGGTTTATTTCCGGATTCACCATCGAATAATGAGAATATTTTGACTACATGTGGTACGGGTTTGATGAATTTTATCTCTTCAACACCGGGCTGTGTATAATGTGTATGAGAGATTAAACAACAAACCTCAACGAAAGCGCTTGCACGTTTGCCACCACTTTCAGGGTTGACAAAGACATAGATATACTCCATTGGAGTGGTAATTTGATGAAGATAATATACTCATATGACAATTTATGTTATGGATATTATATTAAAGAAACCCCCAAATATACAAATTATAAAAATATAAAATAGATAATTAAATTAATTTTATTTACATTATTACTAAGATATTATTTTCCTACAATTGATTATCACTACTTATTGCGATACTACCAGTGGGTGATCCTATGGACCACCTGATTGAATCAAATGTACCATATAATCCAAAGTAATTGGAATTACCTCTTTTATACTCTCTAGAAAATGGATTGCTACTCCTTAATTAATCAAAATTTCTAATAAGATCTATTAACATACCAAATGATCATTACGATGGACAAGAGTATTAATGAGATGACTATCATGAAAATTGAGATGTAAATACGAACATAAAACCAAATGAACGCTTCAATCATCAACATGAACATTCCACTTGCACATGCTCCACATATCATTAACGTTTCATTACTCTGTAGCGTCATGAGATAACAAGCGAATGTAATACCTTTGGCGCTCTCTCACTGCGATAGTGGATATAAATTAATAATGTTAACGATAGTGATGACAATAACCTTAAGGTCCACATTATTGTGCAGCTGGCTTCATCTTGATTCATTACACGTGATTCCAATTCTTCTGGTGTATATTCTCCCTCTAAAACCATTACCATCTCCTGGCCCTATACATATATAATCTAATCATCCTAAACCTCCTTCCTCACCTTTATAGTAATAGGTTCAATATTATACTCAGTCTGGAGTAAATTTGATGTCTGTTTCCCTATTACTGTAAACCTCTTACAACTAGAGCCCCAAAATGTTATTCTAATATCACCAACCTAAAGTTATTTCAAATCATTTTACATCATCATACCTTGGGGTCATTAGGGTCTCCAGTGTAGAGAGCGTCGTTATGTACCCTCGTGGTGAGATGTGTAATGTCTGTAATCGGTAGAGGATATGTAACCCTTGGCTGCTGGTACCAGCGGTCATCAATTAACCTCAACTGTACTTTACTATTCACAAGTACAAATGCTTCATTAGGCACATTATAGCCACCGATTTTGATTTTTGGAGTGAATATTCTACCATTTCCAGGAACGTTTGGTATGAATAAGGGATTTTTGTATTGGTTAGTTAGATATTTACCAGAATTACCCACAGGATAATCTACAAATTTACCTGAGAAGTATTTTCCAAATAAACCGATAGTCTCTATCCATTGATACATTTCTACTTTAGTCTCCACGAATACTCCATTATGGGAATATATATTACTTGAGAACTCCTTTGGGATGTAGAATAGTGTACTTGGGTCGAGGTCGCAAGTCTAAGTGTGGAAAATTTAAAAAATTTGCATCTAGACTAACAAGATGGACAAGTTTATTATTATTTGACGAAGAAGGTACACATGAAACCTAAAATAATATTGATATTTATTTGGAGGTCCGTTTTATAGATGGTGCCAGATGTATGGATGTAAAGGAGGACTACATTCCTAAGAAGATAGTGTCTACACTATAATGGTCACAAATGAAGGTCATCTTGGTCTATTAATGGATATCCTTATATATAGAGTCCATTATACTAATTCGAGTTCTACCATTAGTACTAAACTTACAGTATTTATACCTTTCAGCAGATTACGCCTATTATTGGCCAAATTCATATCATTCCATAGAGTAAATGTTACTATAATCAATGATAACGCTATTATTAGGAACATTCTGGCTGGTAGGACGACCTAGAGCAGACGAATTTAGACAGATTTATCAAAATACACAGATTACACATGCAACAAGAAATAATATATTTGTCACTTTTAATGCTCACATGTATCATTTATAATTACACATCAAAGCTTAAACACTGAGAAATTTCAAAAATTTATATTTCTATATAGCACTACACTGGGTATGACCCACCAATAATTATTTGAACAATGTAATCGACCATCTGACCAAAAATGTGTGAGTGTCAGCATGATACGTACAATTTGATCATCGATTATGAAGATTCTACATCAAGGTTCCTTTATATCGATTGATTTTATAATTATTAATACATCTCAGTGACTGTCATCATAACCACTCAGAGGCATGTTTAAGTAACATTTACTCACCAAATCTATCAAAAATTTGCGTCAATTCACCGGATATACTGGAAGAATCCGATTTTGATAATCAATTTTATACTGCAAGAGTACCAAAAATTCCAGTGCGAAATTATTCAATACCTCAAGGTCGAATTTGTGATGTAGAAGGCAACATGGGCGATAAATACTACACGCCTACTTTGACCGAGACGAATCAATGTTGTAGACACGATGTTATCGGCCTGACCCAAAGGAATCGCGTCACACCAATACTCATGCCATCAAAACCTAGGGCTCATTGCAACAATTTGAAGTTCTGTACAAAACCTGTAACATGCTTCACAAGAAGGAAGAGGAATAGAATCATCACGCAACATCTATCCCACGGCTACGATAACACTGAGGTTATTGTCAAGCCTATAATACCGAGGGCGAATTACAATGATTTATCTTGTAAAATTGTACCAAAGATGAAAATTGCTATACAGAATTACTAATTTTATAAGGAGAGTGATGTATTATGTATTGTATCCTCAGTTTGAAGCATTAGGATGGACCTCCTTGCATCAGTCATGCCTACTTCATAGAGGCATCGTTCTCAATGTAGCCACATTATTACATAAACTTCCATCAATAATTTAAAAAATTTCGCGCCTGATTTATAGAAATTATGTAAAGCTCTGTGATTTCTGTGAATTTATGTACTAGGATGTAGATTTCAAGATGGAGGATGTCGTCATGATTACAGATGCACAAGATATCGAAAGATACATCAAATTACACATACCATTCATCATCAAAGGTAATTAAAAATTTATTTTATATTATCTACTTCAAGGTTATAAGGATGAATTTGGGCCCTGTATACTCGAGTGGTATCCTAGTACCCTCAGGGAGTTGTTGAAGGATGTACGGGTGTCTGTACATGTTTCATCCGAATCCAATCTAAACTTTGTCCATCGCAATTTCAACTATGAATATATGTCAATTTCTGAGTTTTTCAGTCGTATAGAGGCATCACAATCGAAAAATACGCCAGAATATTTATATTATCGCTCATTAGGAACTAGACCTAGGAAGGATCCATCTACTTTAGCATCCGTACATCCATATCTTGATCAGACCTTCAAGATTCCAAAGACCATACAGGATATCATAGACAAGTATTATGATATACATTCGAGTGTCTTCCGTATCGCACAGACGGGTGTAGAATTATGGACACATTATGATGCCTTAGATGTGAGTTATTATATAATTTGAAATTTCATCATTCAATATATAGAATCTTCTTGTACAGGTTATAGGTAATAAGGAAATACTGCTCTTTCCACCCAAAGATTTATACAAGCTGCGTATCACCGACACGTCATCACCAATTAAGGTGAGTTGGATGAATAGAATATCATATAAATCTACATAGAATATATGCAAATTGAAGAATGATATTGATTCATTATTAATTTATACTAATGCTTATATTGCGATGTTGGTACCAGGTGATATCTTATTTATACCTGCGACATGGTCACATGCTGTTACATCCCTAGATGACGGAGAAGATTATAAAATACCTAAAACCTGTATATCCGTCAACATGTTCATGAATGACAAGAGCATAAACTATGGGATTAAAAATGTCTACGGTAATGAAGATCCATTACCAATGAAACAAGCATGCGATCTAGTCAATGGAACAATCACTAAACTATCACAAGCACTACCACTTTATTTTAAACAAGCATTTTGGAGCAAGATTGCCGCTATCGCACTCGGTAAATTACAAGAAAATTGCGATGGATCAGAAAATCCATGTTAATACACCTCTCTAATGCCTACACCAGAAGTCCAATCCACCTTTCCTTCCACTCGCCGTGGAGGCCTCTTCTATTTACCTCCCCCTCCGCTTCCCTGAGATCAGCTACGGGTTCCACTCGAGGTCATATACACAACACTACACTTCAGCCACGATCTCTGGGAGTGGCTCTACCCTTCAGGGATAGGTAATTGGAAGAGCCACCACGGCGAGTGGAACACTGGTTGTAACCTCAGGTGAAGCTGTCTGCAAGACGACATCAGGTGGGGAGTGTGGAGAAGACGAGGATATACGTCGATTGGAAAAATGTTTGCAATACAGTAGAGGTATTAGACAATTGGTTATTGGATTTAAAAATCGACATATGAGAGTAGTAGTAATGAATTTCTATTGGATCCATCTAGTAGATGTTGATCAATAAATCTGATTGGGCTTTTTAGATTGATCCAGTCATTGAAATTACCATCGACATAGAAACTATAACTGTGTGTAATTTCGGATAGTGTTTTATTAAATGTATCATAATCTTGCTTATAGAATTGATTAAAATTTTCGAAATCTGCAATCTTACCAGACTTATCTTCATCTCCAAGACTGTAAACTTTGATACCATTTTCATATTTTGTTGTATCAAGATCAATATCATATACTTCTTCGATGGTAGTTGTACGATGTGTAGTTTGTAATTCAATACCTTTATCTCTTACTAGATTGAATATTTCATTATATCTTTCTTCCCATTGTTTAGCTTCTTTCCATCCATCATCAGCTTCTGATTCTAATTCTCTAGTTAATTCTGCATGAGAATCTATTAAATGTTGACATTTCTCTTGTGATTCTCGTAATTTATCGTTTAAAACTGTTAAAACTCTAGTGTATTCTTCACGCTCACGCTCCATACACATCTTTAACTCTAACATTTTTAAATCATGATTAATCTATTATTTATATTTTTTTATGAAAAAATTTCAATAAACTTACATTAAAACTTGGTAGTGAACGATTCCTAGGTGTAATGTCGTTGGTAATGTCATAATTTGGTAGGATATGCTCTGGTCCACTGACGTTGTTCAATGTTGAAGCCATTATTAAACTGGTTAATTTATTCCATTTAAATAAAATATATACATTTTTTAATATTAAAATTAAGTTATAATCAGCAGTGATATTGAAAATATCTAAATGCTCTTTAGTGCACTTTTATATTTTTACTTCTTTATAAAAAAATATATAAACTACCACGAATTATACCCCTCTAATACCACTCATATAACCAATTAACTATAATAGATCGACTTCATTATCCATAGTTGACAATAAATAGGTGGAAAAGGAAATAAATAAAGAAGCCTCCAAAATAAATAACAATTATGGAGCATCTAAGACTAAAGCATTGTCTACTCAATCTGAGGTCCTTTCATTGTCCTGCCGTTCCAACTGAGGTCGTCTTGCAGACAGCTCTCCACTTGAGGTCTTTCCACTAGGCGTGGAGCCTTCTCTATTTACTTCCCCCTCCGCTTCCCTGAGATCGCTTCCAGGTTCCACTTGAGGTTACATCACTAACTTCTCTTGCCACGATCTCTGGGAGTGGCTTTACTCTTTAGAGATAGGTAATTGGAAGAGCCTCCACGGCGAGTGGAAAAAGAGTTGGATTGGACCTCGGTGGAACGGCGAGATGAAGATAGAGTATGATTTAGTTTTGATGTTCTTTATTGTATCCTTCTAGTTTGATAAAGATTGTATCGAGTGTTTTTAATGAGACTAGTACTATGCTTGGTATGTTTTTGAATGAGGGTACACAGATTAATTTGGGTAGTTTTGACATTTTAAAACAATTTGAATAATCACTGGAGTATTCTTTACTATCTCCACTGATGAATACATGTGGATATTCTGAATCATCTATTAAGTTGAAAATATCCACTTCTGAATGACATCTATAAATGATAAATGAAGTTACATATATAATTATGATGTAATATTATTATTTATTAGTTCTAGAAGATTTAATCTCAACTTACCCTAAACTATCTGTACCTGTAGGTACAACACATCTTGAATTAGCTATCAATTTTAATGCCTCTATATAATTGATTTATAAATTTATTAATTTCCATATACCAATCTCTGATAAATGACTGTAATTACAAATATCGTTAACAGCTTGACCAGAAACAGTTAGAAATCGTATCTAATGATACATTTACATATGGCTTATTATTTTAAACTTACACCATCCAATGAAAAAAAGTATGGATTCGTTGTAGATTTAAATGAATCATAACGACTACAATAATCAAAAAAATACGGATGGATCACCTGCTGAGGCAAATTTACATTCGTTGGATCCCTCTCCCCTATAATAATGTTACATATTGAACAACATGAATCACTAGCAAAACCTAAGGTATTTCCATAGGTGTTCCACTCGAGGTCGTCTTGCAGACAGCTCTCCACTTGAGGTTACAGTCCTAGTCTCCTTTCCACTTGCCGTTCCACCTGATGTCGTCTTGCAGACAGCTCTTCTAATTACTTCCCCTTCCAGCTCCCGTAGATCGCTTCCAGGTTCCACCTTATGTTAATTCCTAATCTCCGAGAGATAAGTCTAAAGTGATGGAATTCATGTTTGTAGAGATATCTCAATGAATATAAATTGAAATGAAGTGATGATGAGTAAATGTAATACAATCCTCAAATTCCTCTTCAATGAAGTATTGACATCATAAATTCATCCAATAGCCATCTCCCAATCTTCAGTAGTTTCCCCAGAAATTCAAGATTTCCTTCAAAATTTGGAGATAAAAATGAAGTTAGTGAAAATAGTGAATATGACCTCAAGTGGAGTACCCGCAGCTGATCTCAGGGAAGCGGAGGGAAAAGTAAATAGAAGAGCTGACGGCAGGACTGGACCTCAAGTGGAACAGCGAGTGGAAGATAAGGTTGTAACCTCAGGTGGAGCGTTCACGACATTCGTTCGAGTCACTTCATTCCTCAAAACAAACCTGGTACGAGATCAACATTGACTGATGATGCTAATTGGCTGTAGAATAAATCGCACGAGGGTAGGGAACTGAAATTCATTGTTATTGTATTAGGACAACTCACTCTATAGTGCAATTACCAACGCCATTACCAACAACTACTAGACGTACAATGCGTTTACTTAAATCCACAAATCTTAAAGTCATTGCGGTTAAAGTAATACATCTACTTACATGTTTCCAAATATAAAGTCCCGCAATAGCATCAATTCATTCCGTTTCAAATCACTTGAACCAACTTCTAGACCTGAGGAAGTATGAGGTGTAGGAAAGTTGTTGAGTACATTACAAAAGGTGATATCTTTCAACTTACCACTCACTAGTGCTAAATACTTTTCTTCAACATTAATAGTATTGAATAAAATGAACGGCGGTCCGGGTAGCGTGTATTCTTCAACATAAAATGTCCCGTCATTAGTGCAATGTCCCTTTACACCAATAATCTGTGAAATTCATGAGAAGGTTCAGATTCCAACGTACAAGTCCTGATACCAATAGATGTGGATCTATGTTTCCTTCCAGTGCTATACGTAAACTACCGTCTTCAATAGCTAAATTATCACAATCTGAGGTGTACCCATCCTTATTTTCGGGCTAAAGGTATATATATCAGTATTAATATATACAAACCTTAATGTCGAATGGATTTGAATAATCGTCCAATACCGAGGGACGGTTCTTCATGTTTTTGAAAACCGTACCGATTATCACACACTTGGCCTGAAATGTGTAGTCATTATGGATGAAAAAATGGCTATAGGATGAAGTTAAAAGGTACAAAGTGTTCTGAGAACGTTAAACTTTTGTATGTAGACTTACTCTAGCGTCTTTGACATCATTTACAAGGTTGTAGGTATTTTCAGCAGCGTTGTTTTCTCCAGGTTCAAAATTAACATCAGTCCAATTAAGTTTAGCAGCTTGTAGGACTAAAGGCCTGAGTGATTCCAATTTAGACATACTACGAAGGTAGTATTGACTAGTATAGGTCAAGTCATGAACCTTGAAGCGATTGGAATATTCAGAATTATACACAGATTTTAAACGCTGAATAATAAACATTTTAATTACATACACAAATATTGCGATTTTAATAGTATTAATTATTTGTAAATTATTTATGTGCGTGTCGTTGTCATGCGGTCTCACTAGAGATTCCTCCAAGCAATCACTTGAGAAGTTTGTAAATTGATACCAACAATATAGCCAAAATCAACAAAAATATCGTGATATACATAAAAAGCTTGGTATAAAATTCCGAACGTCTTATCGAATTTATCAATGCATACGTTTCCTGATGAGCAGTGCCAGTCTCTTCAACCTATACAGAAGAAAGTAACTAGCAAATCCAAGGAGAAACGATGAATGCAGAAAATATAACCTCTAAGTGTCCACAACCTCTCTTCCTGTTCCACTAGGCATTCCACTCGAGGTCGTCTTGCAGACAGCTCTTCCTTTTACCTCCCCCTCCGCTTCCCTGAGATCAGCTGCGGGTATTACACTTCCACTCGAGGTCCAATACTACCTCCATCACCGCCACGATCTCCGGGAGTGGCTCTACTCTTTAGAGATAAATAATTAGAAGAGCTGTATGCAAGACGACCTCGAGTGGAACGGCGAATAATCATACAGTTGAACAAATGGTGGGAACAATACTATCATTATGATAGGAAAACATAATGGAGATACGTTATATATCAATCTGAAACTTACGTGTTGTTTTGTGCGCATGATACTTTCGCGTTGATTTAATAATTGTGACATGACGTTTGTGCCAATCTCATTTGTTTCTGTTAATGCTCTATATTATATAGAATCCATGTAAAATTATTGTAGAATTCATTCATTTACCTGCGTGATTGCCCTAGAGCATCTAAAGATTCTTCCGCTACATTTGCTTGTTGTAATAGAAATGCGCGGTCACCCATCTCTTCATCAGGATAGGTCTCATTAGATTTCTTTAACCACTTTTTCATCTCTACCAGGACCGCAATTATATATATGGATATAAGGTCATTAAAATTTAAAGTGAATTATATGTGGTAATGAAATTATAGTGAAAATGGGAATTCAAAAAATCGTTAGCCCCGGAGGGCCTCAAAAATTGCTATCATAACTTTCGAAATGATAGACGGGAATTGGAGTAGTTTTCAACTAGCAATTATCGCGCATCCGCTAGGCGTCACTTGCAACGATTTTGCCCCTTCCGCAAGGATAAAGCCAACAGCGGGTACATATTCTACCCACCACCTTTTGGAAATTGGAGCGGGTGGAACAAAATGCCCAATTAGACAGATTAATTTGTTAGAATATATGAGTTATTTGTTGTAAATATATAATAATGTATATAACTGTATATATATAATCATGATTTTTGTATGTAAAAATGCCTCCTCTTTTCCCTATAAGGAGTAAAATTTTATCGCCACCGACACATGTATGATTTTTACAGCCTTCTTTGACATTATTTACACAATAGAAACGTCTATCGAAGTTAAAGTGTTTAGAGTTACGTAAAGAGATACAAGAATGTGCTAGAAGGAATATGAAGATGAAGGTTGTATGGGATCAATTCATGTATGAAGTATGTGATCGTATATCAAAGTATACCAAGACAGATGGTAAAGATGTATCTGATCGATTCACACCTACAGATATATCTTTAATATTCACATCATTTGCAATGGTTCGGAATAAATCCCGACAATTTCTCGATTTTTTATTGGAGGTTAGTTTAGTTATACAGTCACTGAATAAATTTTCAGAGTGTAAGAATGGATTTAAAACGCTATGAAATACGAGACATAACTGTGTTATATAACAGTTTATCAAAGTTATGTATCAAAAATCCATTCATTTTTGATCATTTAAATGCAGTTATAGAAAATAAATTGACTAATAAAATATCAGAAAAGGTAAAATTTATAAAATTTTTAGTAAAAATTTCATACCAATAGGACCTATCGCTACTGTTAAATGCTATTTTAGAACTGAATTTATCAAATGTAGATGCTATATTTATCAAGTCAGCAATTATACTCTCCTCACGCATTAGATTCATCAATAACTGCCATACTCTAACATTACTCTTGCATTCGTACTCTAGACTATCAAAGAAAGTCAATCCACACAACTCTACCAACATCAATACTTCAATTCACAATAGAAGTTCAACCGAAGATCCTGCAGATAACTCTCCACCTGATGTTACATCCACCTCTTTTCATCCTGCCGTCAGCTCTTCCACCGAGGTCCAATCCACCTCTGTTCCACTCGCCTCCACCGTAGGTCTTGCAGACAGCTCTTCCAATTATCTATCTCTAAAGAGTAATGCCACTCCCGGAGATCGTGGCGAAGGTAGAGGTAGTAAGGATGTAACCTCAAGTGGACTACCCGTAGCTGATCTCAGGGAAGCGGAGGGGGAAGTAAATAGAGAAGGCTGTCTGCAAGACAAGGATAGAACTTCGAGTGCAGAAGCCACAACGGCGAGTGGAACAGTAGAGGTAACCTCAGGTGTAATGGCTAGTGGGGAAATAGTCCATAGAACTTCGATTATAGATGATGGTAAAACTTCATTACATCGTGATATATTGATATCTTCATTGATTATATCATTATTGGGACGTTGTATGGAGTTATTATTAACTATGCGTCCTACAGATTTGTTATTTATGTATAGATCATGTATAAATTTAATATTCAACCTGATGGACTTGAAAGAATCACAGGCTTATGGTAAAATTATTATATTATATAAATTACATAATCAAATTATTGGGAAATTATTAGAATTTGAATCTCGTGAGCTTATAATTTTATTAAATGTCTTTGATTACTCTTTATCAAGGGTTAATGATTTACCATCCTCTTTGGCATCTCTTGAAGTTGTCAAGTTGGAAATTTTAAATCATGTACCAAATTTAATAGAACTTGTTAAAAATGAATTATTTTTTCGATCTAATAAATTATCATTATCTGATTCATTAAATTTTTTAAATTTATTACCATTTGATGATCATCGTGTAGAATTGATTTACCTACGCCTTATTGATAAGTTAGATAGAGATATTACATGGGATACCTATACAAATAGGGATTTATTTGTAGTTATTACTCATATGTTTAAGAGATGTAGAATGTTTAATAGTAGATATTCTAGTAAATTATTGACTGTTTTATTGAAGAAATCTAAGGGTATATTGAAATTACGTGAATTAGATATGATATGTCAATTAGCTCTTCTTATAGGTTCTAAGAGTAATATTTTATATAAAAAATTACAAAATCTCCCGTGCCGGGCTGATAATTTAAATAATATACAAATTAAATCATTAATTATTTCATTATGTGGATTAGGTTATATAAATATTATTGAGTCATTACTACCTTATTCTCATCGATTAACTGAATGTACTGTAGAATTATTAACCGCTCTAGCTATTTTACACTTTAATAAACTCTATAATGTAGATGATATATTTAGATGTCTAAAAGAAGTAACAGATTTTAAAACACATTCTATACATTATTTATCATTCTTAAAGGCATGTAAATTAATTGAACCATCATTTAATGTACCAAAATTTAGAATAGGAGCGCCTCTATTTGGATCCAAAGCATTTACATTTACTAGTGGTGCTGAATATGATGCAAAGAAAAAAGTTATTAAAATGACCACAGAATTTAAGTGTTATAATGAACATGTTAATGAATTCATCAATGATTTTGTAGCATTTGTAGAGAAATTTGATCCAAAATTGGATATAAAATTCAATGTCGAGAGGGAAGATGTTATTTTACCCATTGCTGTGATCATCGATGATATATACACCGCGATAATACCACTAGTTGATGATTTCTACAGTGGATCCAGACAAATGCTGAGACTTGATAAATATGTACAACTTAAGATTCTGGAATCGTTAAATATTCGTTATATTTGTACCAACTTAATTCAATACCATTACACAGATAAATCGCAATTCATGGCTAATTTACTAAAGACGTGCTACAATCTACCTCAAAATGTCCAGCCTGTACCAGAGAAGAAGCACGAGACATTCATCACTCCACAAGCCAAGTTAAGCAACAGTTTTACAAGATTTAAGCAAATGTTAGTTACTAGTGTATAATATCGTATATTATATTGGTTTATATACTTGTATTTATATTAATTTATTGAAATTCATCTCAGTTATTGTGCGAGTCATTGTTGTCATACTCCATGTGGGCCGTGTTATTTATTCATCGTATTCCGACACACATTTACTAAAATTTATTTCATTTATATATTATCATTCATTTTATTAAATTTTAATGTTATAATACTTGTCTATTGAATGGTTTAAATCCAAATTTCACAATGACCAGCGATGGTAACAGCTGACTGGATATCTTGAGTAAATGTATAAATTTATGGGCTGATCAAGTATTTAAATCAGTATCAATGTGGTAGATGTGTTGATTTGAGATGATAGTTGTCTAATTCAAGATGGGACCGAAGTTGAAGACAATTGAGGAGCGTTATCAGAAGAAAACGCAGTTGGAGCACATCCTACTACGTCCAGATACGTATATAGGAAGTATAGAGATGCATACACAACAGATGTGGGTTTATGATAGTGAAAAGAATCGTATGGTTTATGAGAATATTGATTATGTACCTGGTTTATATAAGATTTTTGATGAATTGTTGGTTAATGCTGCAGATGTGTATGCACGTCAGTTGTCAGATTCATCTTTAGAGCCTATGACATGTATAAAAGTGACAATAAATAAGGAGACGGGTGCTATAGCTATATATAATGATGGTGAGCCTATACCAATTGCTATACATTCTGAGCATAAAATGTATGTACCACAGATGATTTTTGGTGAATTATTAACATCAGATAATTATGATGATAATGAAGAACGTATAACTGGTGGTAGGAATGGTTATGGAGCAAAGTTAGCAAATATATTTTCAAAGACATTTACTGTATCTTGTGGAAATAGGAAACGTAAAAGACAATTTAAAATGACATGGGTTGATAATATGACTAAAACATTAGGTGAGCCAAAAATATTACCATATCAAGGTAATGATTATGTTAAAGTAACATTTATACCAGATTATGCTCGATTTAATCTTACTGAAATTAATGAAGGTACCCTTAAATTATTAACTAAAAGAGTATATGATATTGCTGGTACTACAGGTGTTAAAGTATATTTAAATGGTGAACGTATACATGTTAAAGATTTTAAACAATATACCGATTTATATTTTGAAAGTAGTTTAAATCCAATTAAAATCTATGAGAAAGCTCATAGATGGGAAATTGTTGTATCATCATCTGATGATAATACATTCAAACATGTCTCATTCGTTAATAATATCTCCACCATTAAAGGTGGTACACACGTTAATCATGTCGTTGATCCACTCATACAAGTCCTAGGCAAGAAAGTAAATTCCAAAAATAAAGGCGGAATCGAAATCAAACCTACACAAATTAAAACACACCTATTTGTATTCATCAATTGCCATATCGTCAATCCGTCATTCGACTCACAAACCAAGGTTTGTTACAAATATCATAAACCATATCCTCATACCATATTCACAACCCACTTGAGGTTACAATCCTACTCTTCATCTCCCCACCTTTCCTTCCACTAGGCGTGGAGCCTTCTCTATTTACTTCCCCTTTCAGCTCCCATAGATCGCTTCCAGGTATTACACTTGAGGTTAATTTCTAATTTCAACGAGATAAGGATAAAGTGACGGAATTCACTCAAGTGAGGATAACTCAATGAATATAAATTGGAATGAATTGATGATGATAATACTAAATACAATCATCAAATTCCTTTTCAATGAACTATTGACATCAGAATTTCATCTAATAATCACTGAGATATTTTCACTAGTTTCCCCAGAAATTCAAGAATTCCTTCAAAATTTGGAGGTGAAAATGAAGTAGTGAAATTATTACAAAATGACCTCAGGTGGAACCCGTAGCTGATCTCAGGGAAGCGGAGGGTGAGGTAAATAGAGGAAGCTCCATGCAATGGAAAAGATGGTCCTCGAGTGGATTGCTGTCTGTAATATTTGATATATGATTATTGTGTATAATATAGGAGACGTTGACTACGAAGCAATCTAAGTTTGGTAGTAAATATGTGATGGGTGATCGTGTAGTAACACAGGTATTACGTAGTAAATTGGTTGATAATATATTGAATTGGTTACATGATCGTATGAATGTTGAATTGAAGCGTAAGATGAAGGTTGTTCGTACTACAGAACGTTTATTGGGTATACCAAAACTTGAGGATGCAACAAAAGCGGGTGGACGTAATAGTATTGAATGTACATTAATATTAACAGAGGGTGATTCAGCAAAGACATCATGTCTTGCTGGATTATCAGTAGTTGGTAGAGAGAAATATGGTGTATTTCCATTAAAGGGTAAATTATTAAATGTAAGAGAAGCATCATATAAACAATTAACACAAAATATTGAAGTACAAAATATTTTGAAAATTATGGGTCTTGATATTACAAATAAAGATAGAAATACACCACAAGGATTAAGATATGGTTCTGTTTTAATAATGACAGATCAAGATTATGATGGTTCACATATTAAAGGACTTTTAATTAATTTATTTCATTTCTTCTGGCCTAAATTATTACAACATCCAGGATTCATTAGAGAATTTGTTACACCCATTATTAAAGCTACAAAAAATGATACCGTTATCTCATTCTTCACCATCGATGATTTCGATCGATGGAAAAATACACAAAATATCTCAACATGGAAAATCAAATACTATAAAGTATGTTTATCACCATATAAAACTCCACTCTCCCACCTTTCGTCGTCCTGCCGTCAGCTCTTCTATTTACCTATCTCTAAAGAGTATAGCCACTCCCAGAGATCGTGGCAGATGTGATATTGTGGGGAAATGTAGGGATAAAAAACACTATAACCCCATGATTTCCACCTGAGGTTACCTTTACCGTAGGTCCACATACATCCTTTACTCATACATTCAGCTCTTCCACTCACCGTTCCACCTCTATTGCCACTCGCCGTGGTGGCCTTCTTATTTACTTCCCCCTTCGCTTCCCTGAGATCAGCTACGGGTAGTCCACTCGAGGTTACATCACTACTTCCACCACGATCTCTGGGAGTGGCTTTACTCTTTAGAGATAGGTAAATAGAAAAGGCCTCCACGGCGAGTGGCAATAGAGGAGGTTGTTGTAACCTCAGGTGGAGTGGTTATTGTAAGATATATATAGCATTATTTATATGTATATTATATTGATAAAATTATAGGGTTTGGGTACATCTACTGATAGGGAGTTTAAGGAGTATTTTTCGAATATATATGATCATATGATAGATTTTGTATATGTTGATAATGATGATGATGATAGTATAGATTTAGCATTTAGTAAGAGGCGTGTTGATGATAGGAAGTTATGGATACAGAATTATATTCATGGTGATTGTATTGATCATTCAATAAAGAATGTTCGTTATTCTGATTTTATAAATAAGGAATTGGTACAATTTTCTATATATGATACTGAACGTAGTATACCATCATTAATTGATGGTTTGAAACCTGGTCAACGTAAAGTATTATATGGTTGTTTGAAGCGTAATTTAAAGAATGAATGTAAAGTTGCACAATTATCTGGTTATATTGCTGAACATTCTGCTTATCATCATGGTGAGAGTTCATTACAACAAACTATAATAAATATGGCACAAGATTTTGTTGGTTCTAATAATATTAATTTATTAGAACCATGTGGACAATTTGGTAGTAGAAAAGAAGGTGGTAAAGATGCAGCAGCACCACGTTATATATTTACAAAATTATCATCATTAACACGTATGATATATTTACAAGATGATGATTCTATATTAGATTATCAAAATGAAGAAGGACAATTAATAGAACCTAATTTTTATGTACCTATTATACCTATGATACTTGTTAATGGTAGTGATGGTATAGGTACTGGTTTTAGTACACAAGTACCAAATTATAATCCATTAGATATTATTGATAATATAAAAAGATTATTAAATGATATAGAAATGTTACCAATGATACCATGGTATAGAGATTTTAAAGGTAAAATATTACCTAATGATAAAGGTAGTTTTGATTGTATAGGTGAATATAAATATATAAATGATGTTAATGTATTGGAAATTACAGAAATACCTATACGTAGATGGATTAATGATTATAAAGAATATCTAGAATCATTACAAATGATGAATAATAATAAACAGCAGCAGCAACAGCAGCAGCAGCAGTCACAACCTCACAGAAATTACCAACAACCACACAACAACCATCACTCTTCCAACAATCATAACTCTTCCCACAACCCTCCTCCTTCCAACCTTCCACCACCTTCATCATCCCACAATCAGCAGATGATAACAAATATTATAGATCAATCAACACATGAAAAAATAAAATTTATTATAACAATAAATCCAGAATTAAATATAGATATAGATAAATTATTAAAATTAAAAACAATAATATCAACAAATAATATAACATTATTTGATGTTAATAAAA
The DNA here is from genome assembly GCA_020283715.1 of Cytauxzoon felis. Classification (NCBI taxonomy): domain Eukaryota; phylum Apicomplexa; class Aconoidasida; order Piroplasmida; family Theileriidae; genus Cytauxzoon; species Cytauxzoon felis. Next base: position 59,407 of record JAIQCW010000040.1, read on the forward strand.
AATTAAAATGTTATACAAATGTATTAGATGTAATTAAAGAATTTTCTATTATTAGATTAATATATTATGAAAAAAGAAAAAATTATCTTATTAATAAATTAAATATTGAACAAAAATTATTATCTAATCAAATACGCTTTATTAATTTAATTATTAATAATAATTTATCAATATTTAATAAATCTAAAAATGATATCATTAATGAATTAAAAAATTTAAATTTTGATACATTTAATTCATATGATATCAATCTTATTAATACTTTAGATAATAAAGATCTATATAATCATTATAATAAAAATGAATTTAATTATCTTCTATCATTACCATTATGGTCATTAACTCTAGAACATATCAATAAATTAAATGATGATTATAATAATAATCTATATAAATTACAAAAATTAATCAATACCACACCCAAATTAATGTGGATCGATGATCTCAATCAACTCGAAACATTACTCAAAAATCATGATTATTATAACTTCAAACAAATACCAATCTCAAAACACTCACTCGAAATACTCAAATCTATACATAATCATAACAATACACACGAGGTTACAACCACTCCACCTGAGGTTACAACCACCGTTGGTCTTGCAGACAGCTCTTCCAATTACCTCCCCGTAAACGGTAATGCCACTCCCGGAGATCGTGGCGAAGAATCCGAGACGATCCATGGGAGTCGAGGTGAGGTAAATAGAGAGGCCGCCACGGCTAGTGGAAAGGAGAGTAGTACCGGACCTCGAGTGGAACCCGCAGCTGATCTCAGGGAAGCGGAGGGGGATGTAAATAAGAAGGCCACCACGGCTAGTGGAAAAGAGACGACTAGTGGAAAAGGGACGGCGAGTGGAAAGAAGAGTAGGAAAGTAGATGTAGTAGATTCAACATCGAGTGGAGTAGATGAGGTTGTAAGTTCTAATAGATATAGTAGTTCTTTATTGCAGCGTTTGGCTAAGCGTTTTAAGGTTGATGGAGACGTTGAGAATAATCAGCGGGCTAATGATTTAAATGACGATGATGACGATTCAAATGTGATTTTAGGGGACAAAGATACATATGAATTAGAAAAAAATTCGCGTACTGGTAAAAGGGTGAATGTTATATCATCTAAAAAATCAAAGACAAATACATCTACTCAATCAACAGCATCCTCTACTAAATCAAAGAGGACGAAACAATCTAAACCTCTTGGAAATAAAGCTGGTAATGTGAATCGCAAAAGGGCATCAAGTACACCTTCAGATACATCACCTATTGAAGTCAATAAACCAGTGACAAGACGCCCTACTAGGATCGCCTTGAATATGGGTTTAGTAGATGACGATGACGATGAAGACGAAGATGAGGATTTTTCTTCGGATGACAATTATTCATCCGGGGATGATTATTCCTCAGATGACGATTATTAAAAAATTTTTAAAGCAAGAAATTAATTTATTAAATTTATATATTATTAAACGTGTAGAATTTCATATTTGATATTTTCATATGCCCAAATTGTATTAATGTGTAAGATGTCTATGGTGACTTAGGTGTAGAAGTATAATAGTGTATTGAACGTCTCACAATATATAAAATGTAAAATAATTATTGTCATGACAAAGGACAGGGATATATTTAGTAAATTGGGTACACATTTCGCGGCGGCTTTGGAGGAGGTGGGTACACAGTTGAAATATCACGCTAAACAGGCGACCCGTGAGATAGGCTTAGATATAGATGTGTTACCTACGGCATTATGTAGTCGTGGGACAAATCCATTAAGTGAGGTACAATGCTCATTATTTGGATTTAATACTGGTATATCGTCACAGTCTACCACTATAACTATCAGTGGCGAATACAAGTTTAAATTTGACGTTAAATTTGATCCTCAAGAACTGGGTTTAATAGTCGTTACAGTTGATGATATCAACGTAGATGAATGTAATTTCGTTTGGAAAAGACGATTGGAAAGTTATGAGACCATTTTGAATCATGTAAATTCTACAGAATATAAATTAACAGCTGATGATGTTGGCTCCACTGTTGTAGTTTCATGCCACTCTTTGACATCTAATGATGTAGCTACAGGCGAAATTGGACCTATAGATGTAGATTTAAGGTCTAAACGTCTCATACAAGACGCTCTCATCAATAATGCTACACAATATCAACTCTATTTTATAGAGGGAAATAGAGATGAGGGAGAATTAGGGGAAGAAGTTAGGAATGTAGGCTGCGAATTAAAGGAGAAATATGTCACTACTGCCTCTCCTATGAAATCTGGGACGACATCTATATCCACCTCACCTTCCACTATTTCACACTCGATGGGAGGACATCTTCGACGTTGCACAATTTATATATTAATGGATGAGGTCAAATTACAGTTAGAGGATGGATTAAGTACTGTATTCAAGTGTAGATATACAAGTAATTACCCGCGAGTGCGTTTGGATGTGAAAGATGATTTGGTATTTTATTTGAAGATTTCTGGTGATAAAGAATTAGCATTACGTGTTTATAGCCGTCAACAGAGAGATTTAATAGTCTTGATAATACGAGTATTCCATAGTCGGACGTTGATAACGAATTCATTAGAGACAAATTCGTTGGAAATTTCAACCAATGGCGCTCTCAATAACAATGTTGTAAACTTCAAAAACTTTAGTTTAATCTCAATGGTACAGAAATTGAATACAGATTTATCATTTTTGATGGATGAAAATGTAAAATTGAAGAAGGAATTATTACACTATAAGCAAGAAAAAACATTTTTAGAGGCTGAGATTAAAAATACAATTCAAGTTTTCCAACAACAGTTGAGCTTTTTAGATGACCCAAAGGTCAAAAAAAGTAAAAGTATAGATGTTAAAAGCGTCAATGATGAAATGTATCTCGAACTCATTAACCGAAATGCCATTTTAACAGAAAAGCTAGATAAATTTGAAAATGATAACAAGGCACTAAAAGACACCAATGATACACTTTGTGGTGAAAAAAAATCGTCTACACAAACAATCGCAATGTCTAGCGCGCGATTTGGACAAACTTAAAAACGACCTTGCACAATTGGAAAAGAATAATCAAGATCTCAAGAATAAAATCAGAAGACTAACAGCCGCTTAAATTTACATTTTTAATTTTATTTATAATTTTACTATAAAAAAAATTTCAATTTCATGTTTATCACTCTTTTAATTTAAACCACTTGATCCACCCAAGGTTAGAACTACCCGAGGTCCAATCCAACTCTCCTCGTCTTGCAGACAGCTCTTTTAATTACTTCCCCCTCCAGCTCCCATAGATCGCTTCCAGGTTCCACTTGAGGTCCAATCACTAACTTCAGCCACGATCTCTGGGAGTGGCTTTACTCTTTAGAGATAGGTAATTGGAAGAAGCCTCCACGGCGAGTGGAACAGAGAGATCAGACTTAACAGTGACCTTTCCATGTTATAATTTGTTGTATAGGATCATCAATTTGAAGGTAAAGTTCAATACTTTCCATTGGAGAATGTCATCCTTGGATAATGCATCTTCGTCAGATGACGATCAATCATGGCGATTATTGCAGGATGTACTTCCGTCGTCAGTAACACGTCAAGGACAGGATTTAAAGGGTATTGTATCGTATAATGAGCCGAATTGGCGTTATAATAAAGAACATTCATCACTAGGCTTTAGAAATGACATAATATTAGAGGTTATATCAAATGGAACTATAATTGATCGTATGAATTTAAATAATAAGAGTTTTTATATATTTGGCTCACAGGATGATTGTGATATCGTATATAAAAATCCTCAAGTATCTCGTAGGCATTTTGTATTACAATTCAATAGATATCACAACTTGTTGTTATATGATCTTAATTCCAAGTATAAGACTACTATTAACAACGTTATAATCGCATCAGAGAAGTATTATCTACTCAGTGTCGGCGACCAAATTAGGATTGGTAAACGCGGCTTTTCATCTCGAACTTATGTAATTACATCATCAAGCTCCAAAATTAACGACATATTAGCAGATATTAGAGAAGTAGAAGGGGAAAAAGTAATGAAGAATGAGCTTAAGGATGATTTTTATTCGGTAGATGATAGAATGAACCCAAACTCACTCTCTACTACCTGTGTAGATGAATGGGATGACTATTTCGATAATTACCAAGTAAAGCGGAAGAAAGTTGAAAAGGCAGATGATATTTCCAGTATAATAAGAAAGTTATACAAATTGCAAAAGGATGAATTAAATGTGTTGAATGGATGGTATGAAATTCTTAGGAGACACGGCAGCACCGAAAACGACATCACGTCAGGTGCTATAGACATGATGGTAGAAAATGCCAAGCGAAATGAGTTTAAGCACGATCATACAAAATATCAAAAGTCTCTTGACGACGTTCGTAAAGATTTGGATCATTATTTCAAAATATTAAACGTACTGGAGTATTAGTATATGGATCTGGAAATAGTCTGTACTTCGTCTCGTCTGATACACATTGAGGAATTTCTTAGATATAAATTTAATTAACTAAATAATCATAAAATTTAAAGTAAATTTGCCTAATTAACAAATTTATGTTCTATTTATAGTGTGTGGTAAACTATAACATTGTGTATTTTAGAATATATATATATTTTAACAATGAGAGAGATTGTACATATACAGGCTGGTCAATGTGGTAACCAAATTGGTGCCAAATTTTGGGAAGTTATTTCTGATGAACATGGTATAAACCCGGTATGTTGATTATTGACTTTTTACACATGTGTTTATATTTTTATATAGGCTGGTACTTATGATGGAGATAGTGATTTACAATTGGAGCGTATTGATGTATTTTATAATGAAGCTACAGGTGGTCGTTATGTACCAAGGGCAGTATTAGTTGATTTAGAGCCTGGATGTATGGACTCTGTAAGATCAGGCCCATTTGGCCAATTATTCCGCCCAGATAATTTCGTATTTGGACAAAGTGGAGCTGGTAATAACTGGGCTAAAGGACATTATACCGAAGGTGCTGAATTAGTTGATTCAGTATTGGATGTAGTAAGAAAGGAAGCTGAAGGCTGTGACTGCTTACAAGGATTCCAAATAACACATTCATTAGGTGGTGGTACTGGTAGTGGTATGGGTACATTATTGATTAGTAAAATTCGTGAAGAATTCCCTGATCGTATTATGGAGACATTTTCTGTATTCCCTTCACCAAAAGTTTCTGATACCGTTGTTGAACCATATAATGCTACATTATCTGTACATCAGCTTGTTGAAAATGCTGATGAAGTCCAAGTTATAGATAACGAAGCTTTGTATGATATTTGTTTCCGTACATTGAAACTTACAAATCCTACATATGGTGATTTGAACCATTTGGTTTCAGCCGCCATGTCCGGTGTTACATGTTCATTAAGATTCCCAGGACAGTTGAACAGTGATTTACGTAAATTAGCTGTCAACCTTATCCCATTCCCAAGATTACATTTCTTCATGATTGGTTTCGCACCATTGACTAGTAGAGGATCACAACAATATCGTTCATTGACTGTTGCTGAACTTACACAACAGATGTTTGATGCCAAGAATATGATGTGTGCTTCAGATCCAAGACGTGGAAAATATCTCACCGCATGTGCTATGTTCAGAGGAAGAATGAGTACTAAAGAAGTTGATGAACAAATGTCTGCTGTACAAAACAAGAACTCATCATATTTTGTTGAATGGATTCCACATAACACAAAATCTAGTGTTTGTGATATTCCACCAAAGGGTTTGAAAATGGCTGTTACATTCGTTGGAAATTCCACCGCTATACAAGATATGTTCAAGCGTGTATCTGAACAATTCACTGCTATGTTCAGACGTAAGGCCTTCTTACATTGGTATACTGGTGAAGGTATGGACGAAATGGAATTTACAGAGGCTGAATCTAATATGAATGATTTGGTATCTGAATATCAACAATATCAAGAGGCCACCATAGATGACGAAGATGATGAAGAAGAATATCAATAAATTATAAATTAGGTAATGATTAAATTAAGACTGTGGTAAATTCAGTTTGATTTAATATTTTAAAAAATTGAAATTATTAATCTATACATGAAATTTCACTTGCTACTTCCATGTCTATTCTACTGTCGTTCCACTCGAGGTCCAATCCACTTTCCATTGTCCCGCCGTTGCCACTGCCGTTCCACCTGAGGTTACAACCACTGTTCCACTAGGCGTGGAGCCTCTTCCAATTACCTATCCCTAAAGGGTGAAGCCACTCCCGGAGATCGTGGCGACAATAGGGATGTAACCTCAAGTGGAGAACCCGAAGCTGATCTCAGGGAAGCGAAGGGACAACTAAATGGAAGAGGCCTCCACGGCGAGTGGGGAAGACAGTGATTGGACCTCAAGTGGAGAAGACAATAAGAGTTGAGGTTGATTAGATTTGATTAGTGTGTTTTGAGAGGATAATTGATTCTTTTATTACCATTTTAAACTACTACATCATCTAGTGGTTCAGTGTTGCAGATGAGTTGTAGTAACCATTTCTTGAGTGTTGGTTCTTCTTTAAGACATGGATAGAAAGATGGATCTCTGTGAGAATATTGATGAATTGTGTGATTAAGACATACATTTTCCTTAAAGGTTCGGGTAAACATTTCCTTAATGCATCTCGTGCACGAGGATTATCTGTTAATCGTAGATAACATCTGACTACATGTTTTAATATCCTACGTGATGGTGATTCTAATAAACCCATGACCATATTATTCAATGATGCAGTTACTGCATAAAACCTTTCAGCTGTAGCACATATATATGCTAAACCACGATCATCTAACATTATTTTTTGTACAATAAAAATAGAAACCTATTATTTTTTAAAGATAAATATAATGAAAATACTTACAGTCTTTGATATATCAGAACCAGTCTCCATAATACGTAAACATAATGGAATGATTTCTGTCTCCAACAAAAAGATTATTACCTTTTCATCATCACTCTAAATCGAATTATTAGAAATTAAAATAAATTTATACCTTTACTAGACTACCGATAACACCTAAACAAGTTAATTTTAAATACTCCAATCTACGACTTTTTGATGACGTATTTAAAAATGGATACAAATACAATGGCATATGTGCTGAAATAGAATTTAGATTTTAGATTTAAAAATAATAATACCATTTAGAAAATGATGCCTTGTCTGTGGATGTGATGCGATACATTGTAATAATGATAATGAATTTGAAGCTTTAGTAGAATCAGACATTGATACAGTCATAGGATATAAATAATGACTAATTAAAGGTTATAAATGTAAATAAAGTATCATAAACTTACTATACAGATACAATTTCATATAATAAAGTCGTCACTGTACCAAATGAATGCCATAACAACAATGCCAAATCAGGATAATTTTCACGCTGTTTTGCCAATTCACTTAATGCATACTCCCTTTTTTCAGCAACTGATAAATCTAATATAAGCTGATGTAATAAATGAGGTGGTATTTTCTCATTAGTAGAAGATATAGGTAATGATGTAGGCCTTGAACTACCAAGTTGTGGATTTCCACCTCCTAGTCCAATATGATCATTATTATCTTGCATATAATTAAAACTAGACATTTTAATTAAATATTAAATCTACATTGTACGAGTTTAAGAGAATTTATTCTTAAATAGTTCCCTGCACTTTAAGACACCACATGATAAAATAATATCAAATATATTACCTTCTCTTTAAATCTACCAATAAAATTTGAATTCAAATCAAATAAAATGTATCATATTATAATAGTTAGTTAAAATTTTCAATATTAAACCCTATTTCTACGTTCATTTCGTGGATTTATAAGTTTGCCATGAGTCTCCCTTCTCATCTCTAATAGATTTATCACTATTTATATAATCAAAATGGAAATTCTTCATTTAAAATCTATTTATTCCCATTCCTTGGTCTTATTTCATTTTCATACAAATACGACACATTTCATCCGGCTCCTATTCCTTCACCATGTCTTTACACATAACTATCAAGTTCTATACATATGAATCTCTGAATTCGACTCATACTTCTCTCAGTATGGAACTTTCCTTCAATGGAATATGAAGCTACAAGAGATTAAAACTAGGTATATTGTGATATAGCATCGGTGACAAAGTTACGTAGATGCTGAGCTACATATTTTACAGAGGATCTTTTATTTGGATCCACTACAACTAGATGATCGAATACAAATCTTGAAACCAAATGGCATATAGATTGTTTACCGTCATCATCTAATTTTAAAACTCTTTTAGCATGTTGAACCCAAATCTCAGGCGGTGTACCCCAATATTCGTCCTTATTCCACCATAAATGATCATTGGGATCAATCTTAGTATAAATCTCATCCTCAGGTAAGTCATCAAAGGGAGTACCCTTGAATTCTAAAGCCCCCGGTCCGTAAGGTGCTTTTATATAATCTACAACTCTCCTACCGACCAGTACTTCTACTATTGATAATCCCGCTCCCCATGCATCAGATGACTGAGATATCGAAACCATTTGAGCTCTTGCATGATTACGATGCTTCTTTGTGTAATATTCCAGCAATTTTTGCTCCGGAGACTCGTACCACGGTGTACCACCAGTAAATTCCTTCGTATGCTCCATTGAGGCGGCTCCTAAATCTATAATCTTAACGTCAACCTTTTTTACTCCCTCATGATAATATACATCCAATACAATATTATCCGGCTTGATATCATTGTGACGTATTCCCACACTCCCATACTGAGCTACCCTATTTAAGGCCGTTATACACCAATCCAACTTGTTGAACTCATATATGGGTGTTATTTTTGACGAAAAATTATTCATATTCTCCGACCTTATTATGTAGAAGAAATCTGGACCTATAGAAATAGTGTGAAGTTACTCGATAGTCATTGCCCATCAGTAGGCTCCACCCGAGGTTACAATCCTACTCTCATTTCCACTACCCCTTATTTCCCATTGCATGGAGCTCTTCTAATTACTTATCCCTTCGCTTCCCTGAGATCAGCTGCGGGTATTCCACTTGAGGTTACATCCCTATTGTCGCCACGATCTCCGGGAGTGGCTTCACCCTTTAGGGATAGGTAATTGGAAGAGCTGACGGCAGGACCTCGAGTGGGACGCCTAGTGGAATGACGAGGTGGATTGGACTTCAGGTGGAGTAATTCTTGATGTTTAAAACTTGTAGTGGGACGTACCTGTTAATTTCCTGGTGACGAGTGTGGAATGTCCGGGATTTTGTTTATCAAGATAGTATCCGAGTACTTCGACACTGGGCCAGTCATCGTTATAGATGAGTGATTGTTTGCTATTTTTACAAGATAATTTTTGATACATGTAGAGATGGCATTCGATTTCTCGTTTGATGCTTCTTCCATCTCTAATATTGCAGTCATCGACGAATTTGATGGCAGCTCTGAGTACGATATTGGAGAAAATTTTAGGTAGCCAATAGACATTATATACTTTACGTCTGGATGAGTTTTGTGATATTAATTGTGTATTAGAGTCATTCCAGAGGTGTATATCAACATGTGGAGATTTGAGTCCATCAGCGAGTGGTGTATGAAGTCTGATAGGCCCAACTTTATCATAAAATTGGCGATAATTGGCAAAATTAACATGAATATATGAATTAATATCGTGTAAAGGTTGTAATGATCCTAATCGTACAATACCAAGACGAGCAGTAGAGGCAGAGCAATCACCTCTATTATGTATAGGATCAGCACGTGTAGTGGGTGGAACTATAGCATCTTTTCTTGAATCATCACTACCATTATGATCATATTGATGCTTATTATCGAATGGTGGTATATCAGTTTCTTCAGATATATTTCTACATCCTATATATAAATTATCATCACTATATCCACCTTTATATCTTGATGTTCCATTATTACGGCTAGATTTTTTACAGAATTTTACCACGTCAATGTCATTTGTTACTAATTTAACCGTTCTATAATCACCCTTTACACCTTCTATCATTACAGAATAATTACTACATTAAATTTATCACTAGTATATATTTATTTAATCCTATGATAAAAAAAATAAAACTACATAATGTATTATTAAAATTGTTTAACTTCATTAAAGGTAGCGCTAAATATTAACCGAATTGATGTTTATCACTTCATTTATTATTATTATATACTGACATTAAAAACTTAAAAAAATCCACCACCATGTACAAATTTATTATTTTTCCACTTATTCATATTACATTTTATCTCTAATGTCACACATGTACAACTTCCTCTGTGCACCCTTCAGTTATCTACTACCTCCGCCCATAACCAAATTATATAAACTATAGTTATTTTTTATTCTCCTTATTATACTCTATGTTTATAACTTTTTAATTTATAGTTTTGACGTTTATGTATATATACATCACCAACGTAGTCAATCCTAATCCAATATCCGTCAAATTTTACAAAATCAAAACAATGTTTTTATTTAATTTATTTATTACATAACACTTCTCACAAAAATACAAAATATTATTTAATATTTCCAACATTTATTCATTACAACAACCTCACTTTCCCAAAAGCCAAGTCATACAACCATTCATCACTTGTACAGAGATAACTTACACATCAACTATATTATATTCAAACATAAATTTACTAATCATTTCCCTCTAATATAAATTGTCTAACTTCCTCCCCATATGGGTCACATTTTTTTAGATTTTCCCACTCCCCTATATTATCTACACAAGTAAGTTGGCCTCTTCGGAGTGCCATCAGAAAAAATTGGAACGATACAGAGAAGATTAGCATGGCCCCTGCGCAAGGATGACACGCTCAAATCGAGAAGTGTAAAAACCATTTTTTTTTATTATACACCATTTTTTTTTATTATACATAATGTTTTATACATTATAGAGTTAATTTAAATTATTGTGGTGAATGACATGTCATATTCATACTCTGGTGTAATACAATATCAGTCCAAATCACATTTATAATGGATGATATATTAGATCAGACACTAAAAGAACTAGGATATCATGTAAATAGTTTATATACGAGTACAGGGGAACAATTGGACGACATATTTCGCCTACAACATCTATTGTCATAGTATGTACTTTAGTGATTGATTGTCTATTAAATTACAGTTCAAAATTTATAAATGACCTTCGTGGTATAAGCATTAATATAAATAATTTTTTTGTGTCGTTCATACCATTGCTTGATTCATACGTGATCGGTCCCTGCAGCAAACTTTCTAAAAATTCAATAGAACATTTGACGTCACATAATAATAAGCTCGAAGGTAATAAAAAATATCAAATATTTCATTATTTACTTGTTTTATATAATAGTTGCTGATATATTGAACATATCTAAATCCGAAGAGGTTATAAACCATCTGGTTCAGCTTAAAGCCAATTACAAACATCAACTAAATAATATAAATTTAACACACATTATTGAATCACATAATGATCTTTTGCAAGAGTTAGCTAATTCTACGTCCTCGTTTGGTATGGAATTTTGTACTTGACTCATTTATTAATAGATAAGCCTCAAAAATATCCTGAAGTAAATAGATTCATGTCTTTGAGTATTAATAGTCGTAATAAATGCAATAAAGGTTTGATTAATAATAAAAGTTATAATATTATTATCTAAGAACTCGAGGACTATATAAAACTTTTATAAAATCTCATATATAAATTTGTCTCAAAATGTCAATGGATCAATTGAATAATCTGTTAAGGTGGTCAATAAGTAACACAAATCAATCAGATTCAAATGGTAAGCATTTATATACATATTAAATTCAATATTTTCTAGACGTAAAGAAACCATTATCGCAGGCAGATATGAATTTCATAAAAGGTGCATTGAATAGTGTACATGAGCACGAGTTGGAAATTACAAATGCAGTATCTGTTATTAATAATCATAAGGTAAACGATAAAGCAAAAACATTAGAGTCATTTCAAATTTTGGAAGATCACTTTGATGACCACCCAAGTAACTCATCAAATCTTGTTAGATGTGGGTTATTACAGTCATTTATTGACATTTTAAGTACAAAAGATATGGACATTTTAAATGCTACATTATCCGTATGTGTATCCCTCAATTGATTCCAATACGTAGATAATTTCAACGGCGGTATCTAACAACGAATCGATAGCTGAAGAAGTTGGAAAAAGCAACATGATAACATCATTACTATCTTTGAAGGATGTAGTTTCAAACACTGATCTTGAGCCTAAACTACTAAGTGCATTATCATCATCCGTACGTAACAGCACTTCTGGTGAATCAAAGTTTGTGATTGAGGGAGGTCTAGAATATTTATGCAAATGCATACTAGGTGGCAATATCAAAACTAGAGAAAGAGCATTGCTATTATTAAACCATTTTCTAGCTCTAAACAAGATTTCTGCAACAACTGTTTACTCTATCAAGCCATTCAATCTCTTAAAGTCGTTAATACCCTTGGATCCGAAGACATACGGTAAGAATGGTGTCAGATTAGCACTAATATATAGGAATACAATACTGCGAAATTTGCACGACACTTTTTAAACTAGTCGCTACTAAATATAAGTAAGTATGAATGTGCTGCCAGACTAATGGATTATGGTATTAATTTCAGTGTCTACATCCTAACGGTGTAGTTTTGGAATTAGCTTCATTTATATCTACATCGCATCAACCTTCATCTATACCTCCTTACAGGTCTAGCTTGAAAAAGGGTGAATTGAGTTTATTAAAGGAAATGCTAAAAGAAGAGATCAAATCGATTTCAAGTCATGAAAACGATTCTTACGATGAGATTGTTACAACATTGAAAGATTTAATCCACTGAATGCAATTCCTATAATAAACTATTAAATATCTATTTGTAATTGTTGAATAATCCACCAGTTTAGACGAGATTGAATAATCCTATCACGGAGTGAATCATGAAATGATTCGAAATTACGTGTATATATTAAATACGACCGAGCCGAACTCATGGCGAACGTGAATTCGCCTTTAGACGTCGTAAACTTTTTTAAAAAGTTATATATACACATGGGCACATTGTTATGTTCTTATGAACAATAACATTAACACATTAGGTCTGTTAAATGCTTGTAATACCTGATATTAAAATAAAATTATCCACATCAGCTAGATGTGTGTGCCCAAAATTCCATTTTAATTTATCATGTAACATTTCTTTCACTTGGAAAGCAACAATTAACAGACCTAAGTGGGTTTAGGGTTTCCCAGGAAGAGCCATATAGCTTCTAAACCTGTTCTGATTGTGTAGAAGTCTGCGTTAGTGTCGGGTCATTATTAATGTAGGGAATATATACGCTACTTCTATGCCTCAACATTCTTTGATCGCATTTTTGTAATACTTTATACTAATATTCCTTAAATACTTGACCTTGTATTTTTAAATTCCGTTTCATTGAATATTTTTGTAATATAATTTAAAATTAATACTTATGTTGAGACATTCAGGATTCTTTATATTTAATTTGATCACTAATTTCAGTTTGGACTTCGTTTATAAAATGGGTTAGCCTAATAAGGTTCTTCTATGTATGGATCCCACTTTAGACGATAATTCAACATATATTAAGTTTTATTTATATGAATGATAGATCATCACATTTTGAAATTGTTTACGTCAATAAGAGTAAGAACAAATGGATTAATTTTAGTAAATAAGGTAGTAGAGTGTAATAAAAGTAAATGTTTGTCTAACAATGTTCGGTTGGTCTCTGGTTTCTATAATGCCCGTATACCTCGTTTATTAGATGGGCCTAGATTATTGACTGACAGAGTCATTAGTGGATACAGTTTAACTGTTTTTCATTCGAGTTGTGTGGTTAGAAGGAGCATAACTTCAGGGAACCAGGGCAGTACAAATAACAATAGCACATCTAGATTATTTGAACTGTTATGGCCAACCGATAGATCGTCAAAAAATCGCATAATTATAAGTATTGTGTTTTTAATATTGTCTAAAATATCTGTTGTTGGAATACCACTGTTTTTGTCATCTTTAATTGACTCTATTTGTGATAAGCATGAAAGAATTCCATTGATACTTACGAATTTGGGTATCGACCGACTTTTGTCACCTGAATTGTTGTTACCCAAAGTTTATCTGATAGGATATGTTTTATCGCGTACATTGTCTTCACTATTCAGCGAGTTAAGAAATAGTATATTTAGCACTGTTACTGAAAAGGTGGGACGTGTTAATGCCTCTAATACTTTTATGAAAATTCACAGTTTAGACATTGATTTTTTATTAACATCTAAATCCGGTGAAATATCAGCAATATTTTCCCGTGGAATAAGATCTATATCACAAATTTTGCGTATAATAGTATTCCAAGTAATACCAACCTTATTTGAATTCACATTGGTAACGGGTTTATTATGTTATAAAGTAGGCCCTACCGTTGCAACAATTACAGCCTTGACAATGACTTTTTACATTATGTTTACAGCAATTATCACTAAATGGAGAATGGTCTTACGTAGAAATATGGTTGATGCGGACCAAAAATCGGTCGGCGTTTTTGTGGATTCTATATCAAATGCTGAGGCTGTAAGGTATTATAATTCGGAGATTCGTGAGTTGAAAAGATATTCTACTCAACAACAAAACTATGAAATTCACGCTGTCGATGTTCAAAAATCGTTGGCTTTACTCAATTTTGGCCAACAATTCATATTTAATATCGGACTTTTATCATCTTTATGGATAACATTATCTAAGCTAAATTCCGGAGTATCAGATTTGATTTTGGTTAATACCTTGTTATTTCAATTGGCCATACCTTTGAATATGATTGGAACTATGTATCGTGAAATTAAATTGAGTTTTATTGATTTACAGAAATTTTTGGACTTATTGAATATTCAACCAAAGGTTCATAACTTTGCAAATGCTACAGATTTAGTAGTAGATCGCGGAAAAATTGAATTTAGAAATGTGATTCATTCTTATAATGATTCTCACAAGATTCTTAATGATTTTTCTCTGACTATAAATCCTGGTAAAACTATTGCTATTGTTGGTGAATCAGGATCAGGGAAGAGTACAATTTCAAAGTTGTTATTTAGGTTATATGACCCATCATCAGGGAAGATACTTATAGATGATCAAGATATAAAATATTGCACTTTGAATAGCTTAAGGTTGGTATATTGAATGATGGTTTATAATTATTAATGTAGATCATCGATAGGCATAGTTCCTCAAGATGTGATTCTTTTCAATGAGACTATAATGTTTAACATTTCTTATGGTAATGTTGATGCGACACCGGAGCAAATTTATGTATGTTTATGTTTATATATTTAAAATTTTTTAGGAGGCTGCTAGATTGGCTGGTATTCATGATACAATTATGTCCCTTGAAGATGGTTACGATACGATGGTTGGTGAACGTGGTATGAAATTGAGTGGAGGTGAGAAGCAACGTATTGGTATAGCTCGTTGTTTTTTAAAGGATCCAAGGATTCTCATATTTGATGAGGCAACGAGTTCTTTAGACTATCGTACAGAAGAGAAGATTATAAAGGTATTAAATAATTAATAAAATTATTACATTTGTAGACTTTCAAGCAACTATCGGCTAACAAGACGACGATTATAATAGCGCATCGTATATCATCTATGTTGAGTGCTGATGAGATTGTGGTATTCCGTGATGGGAAGATTGTAGAATGTGGAACACCTTACGAGTTAATAAAGAACAACGACGGTTACTTTAAACATGCTATGGATTCACATAGATTTAATTAATTATTTGTTAATGGTTGGTATTTTTGTGATGAATAAAAACGCGAATTGATGCGATATATGTTCTACTACTTTATTTACGAGTTCTGTAGTGATTTCTGTCCATGGTACAGTAGCTAAGTACAGATTATATTCGGTATTGAATTCTACATAAATGTTGATAAACTAGAGATTGTATTTTATGATTATATAAAATTTTCAATATACCTCGAATGAAACACTGATTTTCCTGTTTGTAGTATTGTATAATAATTCTGATGCTGATCTGTATGCTGAAAGTATACTATCATTACAATAACCATATGAAGTATTCTTGAACGCCGAAGAAAAGAATTGTCCAAGTTCATGAGAGTGATATAACACGTGTAGGATTTCACATTGTTTCATCCAACCACATGGAAATTCTAAGGGGGAGGCCATTAACGATGATTGTAAATCTTTTAAGCAATTTGATGCCTTCATCATCTAAGGTTAAGATTGTGAATCATAAATAATTAATCAATACAAATAAATTTCATTTGAAAATCCTTCATAGAATAAGAACTACGTACCGTAATTGTAGTATCCAAATGTTTCGAAATTGTATAAAATTGTTCTTGATCTCCTTTGCTCGATATACAAACTATTCCAATTTCCGGTTCAATATAATGAATATAGGCATAGGTAAATGCTCTATTGATGTAAAATATAATTTATATAGAAAACATACTGATCATTAAATGTGGGTAGACATATAGGTGTCCAATTTTCCTGTTGTTTTAACGATTTAGATGCATTAACAGTGTTAACAACAATTGCAATATCTAGAAACATTTAAATTTCATAATACTCTATAAAAAACGAACCTGATGAATTCAATTTTATTCTTCTAGATGTTGTTATTATTGCAACACGGCTAGAAACAACCAATAAAGTGCACCTAATTATCATTTATAATAATGGATTATTTTTACAAACAATATATTGTCAACGTCAAATTCTGTGAAATATTTAATCAATAAATTTCGTGTACCATGTGGTAAAGGCAATGTTTCATAGCTGAAATTATCCAATAAACCAGAATATCCACTCATATTGTCGATTAATTTATTCATAATTGGATGTGTACCACCTAATAGATTCTGAACATCGTATGATGGCCGCCTTAATAATATCCTTTCTATACTACGAGTTAATATCGATACAACCTAAAATTAATAATGGTACATTTATGACATAAACATACTTGTAGATGTATATTAGACAGAAGCTTATATATCATTAAAGGCGAATCTCCATTTTTAGATATCCCAAAATAACATAAAGGCCCTCTCTCCAAATAAATGAATTGATGTCTACCAGCAGTTATATAACGTAAAGAATCTTGCTCCTTATAATCAGATAACAAACTGGCGACTTTTGACGCGATAGCACATAACGTTCCTTGCATCATAATTTAACATTAATTAGATATCAACATACCATAGAAGGTAAGAGATACTTCAGATTCCTTACAACTATATGGTGATATAAAAAATACGTTTATCAAATAAACTAACCTGGAGAATAACGGTTTGCCCGCGTAGGTAAATCCATATACTTCCAAACTCATGGCTAACGTCCCTTGTTTAATTTGTTATAAATTGAGGGTAAAATTCTGAGAATTACGTTACACATATCCTTAAATATGCGATCATAATCCAGAGAATACTAAAAAATTTACTCATCATGTGTATAACTTTAGTTAGATAAATGTGTACGATATGTATGGATGGGGACGATACACAATCATAAAAATAACTGACATTTTTTACGTTAAAATGACCAATCATTTTTGTTAATCAAAGGTATTTCGATTGTTTTGCATAAAATCTGTGTCTATGTTAAAAAATAGTTTAGACTGGAGCTTAATTATAGTTATACTAGAATTGTCCTATAGTTTCATGTTATAAATCCAGTTAATCTTCATAATGCACTTATTTCACATATACAGCTTAAACTTATTAAATATTATTTTTCATTCCGATTAGTAAAATCTATCATTTATTATATTTATATTCCTAAACAATGAAAATTTTTAGTACAATCGCAAAGATATTATGATGCAATATAGTATACTAAAGCACGATGAATGGAATGATGTTTTATGGGTTTATAATTCTATATCTGCACCAATAAGAACTTTAAAGGGAGCGTTATTGGTAATATCGGAAGAAGATGATTCTATCAAACAAACACATTATTTTGATGACCATATTGATACATACTACAGTAACAACTGTAATTATCCATATTGTGGATGTTACGTCAATGAGGTTAATGGGCTAGGCATCTATGAAGGATGTATACTTGTATCGAAAAGTTCTGGTGTTGTCGTTTTGACAAACGATAGTGATGGTAGAAAATTAAATTTACTCAGCTATGATGCAGAAACTCAAATTAATAATGATGGGTACCATCATATATCATGTTCATTATTGTCATGTTCATCGAGAAATCCTAGATTGACACTATCATCCAACAATGATATGTTATATTTCGTTGATGCAAATACGGGTATGATTGATGGTAGTATTAGGGCTAATAACAGACTTATACCAGATACGTTTGATATTGACAACATAACGACGATATCGGATTTTATTGGTAATCGAACATCTAGCCATTGCCCACTGTCGTATCACTACTCTATGAACAATGCAAAAGATTATGAAGTTAATCGATCATATTCATCTCTAAAAAGCATTGCTGAGAAATTTGGTAGCGCAGATGCTATACCAGAGTTCATACCTGGTGCCTTAAAACATAATTATAGTCGTAAGGTTTTGAAACATGAAAAAACAATTGGCGCAATGTCACTCGGTTACATTCTTAAGGAACAGAAACAGTCAAAATTAATAAATCACGAGTTTCAGGATTTAACGTGTTTAGGTATGGCATCCGGAATTGTGCACATTGTGGATAACAGGATAAATAAAATAGTTTACACAATACACAGCGGAAATAAGTCCATACATAGTATATCAGCATCCGGTAATAAGGTAACTACAACTGGTTGTGTGTTGTATTGTAACCGTTTTGTATATGAGCCTATAGTTCATATACACGACCTAAGGACACAGAGATCACAAGAATTGTGGTTGGGAATAGGAGTTTCGAAGGTCTCAATTGTTCCAAAATCAGATAGAATGTTTGCATTAACGCCAGATGGATACATGTTTGACTGTAAATTATCTACATTAGAGTATGATAAAATCAACCTCTATAGGAATCATAATTGGCAATATGAGGATTTTGAAGTTATAGTGCCTGGACAAGGTGATGTATGTAAATTATATACCGTGGATTCAGTATGCTCTATAAATAGAAATACTCTGGACAATATTGTTGATGGCACCATTAACACCAGTGAAATACCAGAAGAATACAAGAAGGTCGACCTTACGAAACGGGAATTATTAAATAGATCACCCTTTGCATCACTTAGTGGAACATTCAAGGGGGATTTAGCCCATGTTTTTTTGCAGATTTTTTTCTTTATACCTGCATTGCAATCTCTTAAATATCACGTTTGTGAGATTGATTATTGCATAACATGCCAAATTGGTTTTGGTCTAACATCGTTAAAAATCGCCTATGATAATAATCGTAATCGCATAGATAATAGATTTACTAAAAATTATAAGTCCAATAATGTTCTGCAGGTTACATCGTTGCAAGAACTTATATTTGTTGACAGTGATACAACAGAACACACTGTTGTTAAATTGTTGCACTGGCTCATTGAGACAATGAATACCGAACTAGAGAATTATGGAAACATACACAAAGATATTAACGTTAACTTTGACTTAATTAAACACGTGTTTGGATATTCTAAGCGAGTGGAAGAAATGTGCCAAAATGGACATGTAAACATTAGAATATGTAAAAATGAGTTTTTTGTCAAATATAAATTACTCGAAGATTCCATTATAGATGAAATTGCTTATTGTAAAGATTGTCATTCCATGTTAAATGTTAAATCAAAAGTAACCAACATTAGCAATCCGAATATATTAATCGTAGATTGTGTTTCTGACAATCATAATGATATTTCATGTGTTAAAGAAAAAATTAATTTTAATGGAGATACATATACAATCTCAACTATTCTCTTTCATATAAGATCTACAGATGATTTCCGTTTGTTATCCTACGTAAAATTACCTGATAACTATGAACACGTTAGTTTAACTTTAGGAAAATGATATATTTTTTAGTTGAATTATAATTGGATACTTATAAATGATGGAATTATATCTAATGTCGAAAATGATGCAGATGCACTTGCTTTTCATGAGAAATGGAAATGTGTATTAGTTCTGATTTACATAAAAGATGGATTTAAGGCAAAAGATTTAACACCAATAGTTGATGACTCAGTCATAGTTAATGTAAAGGGACGTTTGGTTCCGTTGCCATTCCCCAATGAATCAATGCCAGTATCTCCAACCATATTTATATCAGAATCAAACTTGGCACACAATCCAAAAGCACATGATAAGGATCGTAAGTTTATACCCTTATCAGCAGAAGAACTTTTTGAGGCACACAATTCAAACTTCTTAATTGCGTTGGATGTAGAATGTGTAAAATCAGATATTTCTGGTAATAAAGGACGTTTTAGCGAAGGTCTGAAACAACGTAATACGGAAAATTATAAACATTCATTTTTGTATACTAGGCAAGATAAAAATGAAACACTATTAACACTTGCTAGGTAAGGTTCTGAAGCAATAATATGAATTTTCTTAGAGTAACTGCAATAAGGGCTAGTGGTCAATTATACGGTGTGCCTTTTTTAGATCATTATGTAGTGAAACGAAAACCTCCAAAGGACTATGTTACCAGGTGTGATTATTTGTACTATTAACACTTAATGGGTACAGGTATTCTGGTATTCATAGTGGTGATTTAGATTTAAAGTCATCTGAACATTGGTTATCTACTCACAAATCCATTTATTTAAAATTGCGATATTTAGTTGACCTAGGCTGCAAGATTGTGGGACATGGCTTAGATCAAGATTTAAAAATGTTGAATTTAACGGTGCCTAGTCAGAATGTCATTGATACAGTAGAATTGTACAGATTACCGGGAAAAAGATACATATCACTACAATTTTTAGCTTTTCACCTGTTAGATAAAAAGATACAGGAAGATGAACATGATTCTATACAAGATGCATCAGCTGCTCTAGAACTTTACATGTACGTTAATATTCTGCATTATAACATTTTAAAGGAAATATTTAACTTTCGTCGAGAGGGGAGATTTTGAGGATGTATTGGATAGGCTATATGAAATCGGATATAAAACCAACTGGGCAATATAATAGCAGAACGTTAATTATTATTGCGATACACATTATAACAAGTATTCTACGATTTTTAATATTAACGCGGTTCGTGTATATATTTTTTATTTTGGTTATTAAAGGTGATGGTTATGTTTACCTCCATTGGGAATTTTTAATAGGGTAAACACATCATTCAGGATAATTTTTTACATAAATACAATCTTAAATAAAATGTATAGCTTGACGTCTGCTTTAAATGGTCCTTGACCAAGATTATTCAGAGATCGATACATTGTTTACTATAGCCTGTTTCATTTAACCCATAGCATTATAATCCAATGTTAATATTCCACATTTAACAAAATGTGCTGAGTTTTGTAAGTGAGTTAAAACTCTATGGTCCTCCATGACATAATTGGCACCAGTCACCAATAACTTATCTAAGAATATTTTATCGTATATTTAAATAGTTTAATATTATTAATTTAAACAAATCTATGGTGCTTTTAAATAGAAAGACTATGAAAAGAGAGGATAAATATCGCAGAGGAAGATAAGCCGCTGATTTACAAATAGAAGATTAATTCAAAATTAAAAAAAAATAAACAAATACAGGAAGGGATCTATTGAGTCATATTATTTAAACCGTATTTATAAATTAAATCCATTTTATAGGAATAACTTTCCATTTGATTATGTTATATATGGGGCACCCTGTTCCACCCGCTTTATATGACATCATATACTAGGTAGTATTGATGGGTGGACCACCTCATACCTTCTCGGCCTCTTGGCTAAGATCAATTTGTAGTACCTGTTCTTATCAGCGTGATAGCTGATACGGGTCCAACTGGGCCCTGTCTTATCACGGTTATTTTTTGTTGGGGAAGAATTTCACTCGGGCTTGCCCTGTGTTTCTTCAGGCGTTGCCTTCCCCTTACACTTTGGGATGAGCGGTGCGCCCACAACTGCCCTCCGGGGCTAACATGTTGTAACTATCAAAATTCCACGTTTATCAATTACCATGTATTATTAAGATTATTTAATTAGTTTGTTATCATTTGAATTTAGTTGTCTAGTGTCCACTGAACCGGGTGTATATCCTGTAAAATGATGGTTACCATTTGCATGAATACCTCCATGTTTAATGACTTGTGGCAGCATTCTCTTTAGGAGCCCTGTAGGTTTGCAGAATTCTTCGGCGTCCGCCCTGTTGTTGAGGCATTATAGTTGGAAAAGAAATACCATAGGAACATAGCATCCATGAAATGTTTTTTGGTTAAGTTTGATATATGAACAAATTGTCTGATTGTATATTTAACTAATATCTTTAAGTGTTCTTCGTTGACGTCATCTTCGTACATGTGTCTAGGGATTTATATTCGTATAATCGACATTAAAAAACCTTTTAATGACCTCTGCGATTTTGTAAGGATATAATTCCTGATCAAATGTAGACTTGTCCAAGTCTATAAGAAACTGAACATAATAATATAATATAAAAGATCCATTCATACTTTCATCATGAATCCCTGGCAGTTTTCGAATTCCTTGTTGAAACGATACTCAGGTGTCTACAACTAGTTAAAATTAATAATTTTATATTTACCTTCCTTAACAGCAACCAATTTTTGAGAACATCAAAATAAATATTGAATAGATAGCGGTCTAACAAAATTCCCTCTGGTATTTCTTTTAATGCTCTACGATGCAAAATCCAAATATGCAAAGTCAAAAAATAAGCCCTTATATTGAACCCAGAACCAATTCCAAATGCTATATTGATAATTTTTAACAGATATACAAAATACCCGTCGTTAAGTTTTCATTTTCTAATCTTTCTATGCATAATTGGATCATAACACAGGCAGGCTCATATACGTAACATCTTTTAAATGGCTCAGTTAAAACTCCCAACCAATATGGCATATCACATTTAGGATATGGTATCAAACATTTATTGGTTTCTAATTCCGTAATATCACTTATTGGATCACTCAATATTTCTTGTGAATACTTGAGTGCCAATTCATATTCTATTGGATTTAAATCAAAATCTTTGTTTTTTACAATGTCATGGTATTCACCTATATATTGAATATGAAATTTACCATTAACATTTGTTTATAGTACCAGATTTTATAACCTCGTAATGCCCGGACAATCCATTTTTGATTTTAGTTGAAAATCCACACACATTATTACGACCACCACTATAAATAATGTATTTTATATTATTTAAATCATTTTTATTGCGATAACTAGGATTACTTTTACATTTCAGTGATTTAGTCAATAGATTCCAACCGCAACCTGAAGTAGTATAACAGCGCATATCACACAATTTGACAGATTTAATGACACTACAATAACACAATATGATATAAACAATATTTACATTTTAACAATAATAAGAAATATCCAGAATTATTACAATGGCAATAGTGTAAATGACGTTATTTTAGTGATAACCGAGAATTGTCGTGTAAAATAGTTATGAATAAAGTAACAAATAAGAATGTAGCCAAATCATTACTAGAAATTGCATCTATTAATAATGCAGAAACATTCCCTAGATATCAAACACCCTTTGTAGATTATAAACGCATTAGATGTAAAGCTGGTCACGGAGGTAGTCCTTTGGCTAATATCAATAGGTCAAGAAAGTTAAATGGACCCGGATATGGTGGCCACGGTGGTGATATAATCCTAAAGTCTACTCATTTAGTGGAAGATTTACTCCATTTAGAGGAAGAGATCGTGGCGAAGCATGGCTGTGATGCATCTGGAACTAGTAGAGGATTACATGCGCCTCACCACATCGTAAACGTTCCAATTGGCCTTATTTTGAGGAAACGGATTGAATCAAGAAGTATCTTTTGGTATGTACTACAACATTACCATTTGTATTAATAAATTTTTGTACAGGCATCAATTCATGAATTCAAATGAGTACATTGTTGTTGCGCGTGGAGGAAAGGGCGGATTAGGCCCATCATACTTTAAGAAACATGATCATCGACTGCCAGAGGTTGGGGAGATAACAAATATAGAATTAGAGTTACGCCTATTTAACGATGCCACACTAATAGGCCTGCCAAACAGTGGAAAAACATCATTATTGACTTCTTTAACATCATATATGACAAGAATAGGACCAGAAGAGGGTTCTACAACTAGACCACATGTTGCAATCATTAAATTTATCGATGGAGTGGACATTAGAGTATTAGATCTACCACCTATTTGCCCTAACGATATGGAGTCATTAAAAAGGACACTAAGACACATATACAGGTCTAAACTGTTAGTTTATGTTATTGATGCTACAAATTCTACCGAACAAACTAACACATTTCACTTGCTGAGGGATGTGGTGACGAAGTCACCAATGTATAATGAAAATAAATTAGAACTAGTTGTTATGACAAAATGTGATCAAGTTCACAAGGAAACTTTGTTTAATTTAGATGAGATGTATTACAAATTGTTAGTCACTCACCCTCAAATTCGTGTGATTGGCACATCGGCAACTCACAGATTGGGTTTAGACAGATGTGCTAGGACAATACGAGATATGTTACAACCCGAAGATTTAACTTACTATAGACGTCGTTTTGTTGAAAGTTATGAGACGAACCTATTAGAAAGATCAAAGAGTCTAAAATGTGATTAAGAATTATTAGTCCCTTTTCAACTTTCTCGTAAAAAAATCCATTAAAATTAATGTCAACATCGTGTGCGGCGCTATTCTAGCATAATATGTTGGATAAGAAGCATAAAACCTTGCAATCCCACCCTGCTTGTAATTTCTAGATATACAATCTATTATGCCCACATAAGCCTGACCCTTACCACTTTGCTTTTGCAAACAAGTTTTAACAAAATCAAAGGGGAGACTTAGAGTAACAGCGAAAAATGCACTAATAGAGCTTGCTACACAACTGTGTAACATTCCTTCGTTCATATAATTTGCCAATAATTCTTTGCTTTGATCAAATGTCGATAACATACCAAGATTTAGACTAATCGCACGGACCATTGTAGGACCAGCACCTTTCCACAAATTTAAAATACCTTCTTCCCTTATTATACGTATTATTGTATTTATTAACCCCCTATAATTCTTACGATCTTCTTTGGGAAGCGTTAAATCGGACTGCATTCTTACCAGTGCTAAATCAGCGGGGTTTCCGACTAATGCTCCAAGGGCTCCGCATAACATGCTCAGAAGACATTTTTGGTAAAATGGTATAACGGATACACTCTTGTTTTGCTTAATGTTGTCACTAAGTTTCCTAAATAGTCCCAAACGTGTGGTAGTATATAGTATTTGTCTCATGCAAGCTGCGTCCAACCCTTTATATAGAGTTAGCAAACCTTCATTCAAGGCTACTTGTCTTAGCATACTAAAGGGAGATAAATATGTCTTTGATGTGGCTGCATTAACCTGAAGTCTGACCTTAATTGTGTCTATGGGCTGAATACAGATTGTGGCAGTGCAACCAGAAAGACCGCCAAGAACAAACGGAACTACTGGATTTATATATTTCCTAATAGGTTTAGGGCAGAAATCCAAGTTATATTCTACCATTATGGGATTTAACACTAAAATCTTGAGTTCAATATAAGATTTATGATTACATGTTAGGGTAAAATAGCATGATAAGTGTTTTCATGCCGAGTTCATGATAAGATAAGATTCCACAATTTTTACAGATCATTTATTACTATTTTCGTATTTTTCACTGTTTGCTCTGAGTATTTATGGTGTTATGACTCTACAGATGTTATATTCACTCAATGAAATCCACATTAAATACTATGTTTTTATACACTCATACATAGTGGCTAAATTGTGTGTTGTTTATGTGATAAATGTAATTATATTTTAGCGTGTATTTTTTATGATGTCCATCAGTGATTTGTTATCCGTATATCTTATGCTAACTATGATTAGCATCCACGCAAAATTAACTGCGGAAAATTATTTAAATATTATACATAGTTTATCCATAATTTTGTTTTCTATATCAATTTTAAAGCAGCTAACCAATCTAAATATTTCTGCAGGTTCCACATCAAATAAATTTCTTTGGTCTCTCATATTATCTCTATTATAATATTTGACACTTAAATATCTTAAAAACATAACCTTATAAACAATAACAATTATTTTTTCATGGAAATTTGATTAGGATGTCGTTGATGACCATTTCTATCGGACGTTGTGGTCTGGATCTACATTCGACACTCGCTCAATATTCAGCAGATTATATTAGTTATCTAACTGATGCGGACAAATTATCTTATTATAAGCGCTGTTCAGGTGACAACGCATTCGCAGATGCAATAAAAAGATTGTATTTTAAGGACTTAATTGATCCATATGCATCAGCATTATGCCCTAGAAACATCACGATTGGTTCGGATATGCAATGCCTAGACTACTTTGACAAGGGTTACTTATGTAGAGAACTATATAATAATATAAAAAATCAGGACGATTCTACAAAATGTGTGTTCGTGGATAAGCCAACTGACTGGAAGTATGACTTAGACTCATTCATTCAACTATCTGAGCCATCATGCGATATATGGTCAAACGGATATAATAATGCATCTAAGCTGAAGGATGAAATAGAATGTAAACTTATAAAGGAAATCGAAGAGGCAGATTCACTAAATGGTGTATTATCGTTAGCAAGTTTGGGAGGAGGTACTGGATCAGGTGCAGGAACATTTGTATATAATATGATATCAGATGAACTACCCAAAGTAAGACATATAATCGCAGCAGTGAGTCCATTCACATACGGGGAATTTAGCACTCAGTCAATAAATTCGATATTGTCACTATCTACTGCATATGATAACAGGTTTGTATTATTTTATTTTAACATTACGCAATTAAATATTTAGCGATGGTATCATTTACATTTCGAATGACAAACACATAAAAATTTCTGAACATCAATCCGGTAGCGACGACATAAAAATGCAATATATCAATGGATTATATGGTCTAAGCTTATTTCATACACTAAGACCAATATCAAACACCTGTGTACTTTCAAATAATATACGTTACAACAAACCGTTAGATTATATTATTGACGGCTTGTGTAGTTATTCGTCACTAAAATTGTTAAATATCCGCCTACTCCCGCTGGATAAATCGACGAACCTTCAACTCAAAAATAGGTCACATCATCAAATGATAGGTCAAATTACTGACATGATTAATGTTAGTCCAATAGGAGGAGAGTATGCTGTAAACGAAAAAATAAATGTAAATACAAAAGATTTGCACAGTAAAAAAACTAAGACAGTGGAAGGAACAGCACAAACAGTATTACAAGATTATTATCCATACAAAAATCGTAAAGTTAAACACGGTGCAGATCATGTAAATAACCGAATTAAACGTATTCCTATAGTATCTCCTAGTTTAAACAACATAAGTGTAATGGAAAATAGTATCTTGACAAACACTTCACAATCACATATGCACGGAGCTGATAAACTGAAATCAATAAAAGGAATCAGATTGATAAGTAATGTAGGTACAAAACGACATACGATAGAAAAGTACAATGTTATAGTGGGATCACAAATTAATTTAGGGGGTATAGTTAAGGAAAGTATAAATTTTGGCGACCTACATAAAGATGTACTATTTTGGAAATACTCAACAAGACCCGTACAGGTTTCGTACTGCCCAAATGACGTAGGCGTATTTGGAAATGTAACTTCGCACTTATCGAACTGTCAGGAACCATTGTCAAACATAAACTATTTGCTAACATCAGCAAAAATGATGTATGCATCAAACGCATACATACACAAATATAGGGAGTGTGGATTAGAAGAAACAGAACTAGAAGAATCAATAATTAATGTAGAAGGGATAAAAGGG